>PVJC01014521.1:0-36348 GCA_004026665.1 Murina feae
AAATCCTAGCGCTGAGGGGCCGCCCCGACTCCGCCCGCGCCCCGACTCCGCCCGCGCCCCCACAGCAGGCGGTCCCCAGCTCCCAGCCTGCACAGCATCCCTCGCGGGGTTCCCGCACTGGGACAGCCCCGCGCACAAACGCAGGCATCCAGGGCCCAGCCAACACTCAGACACATGTGTGCACACAGGCCCACGTGTGCAAACATGCATGCGGGACAGAGCCCTGGTGCCAATGAGGGGAGAACCCGGCAGAGGAGGCCGCCCTTGCAAAGCCCGGGCTTCCGGGAGCTCCATGGGGTTCCGTTCTGACAGGTCGGGCGTGGGGCTGGGAGCAGCAGGCCCTTCAGGGCCAGCCACCAAAGTGGGAATCCTGGGGGTGAAGACGCCTGTAGCCCCCACGCCAGGTGTCCCTCACCTGGCACTGCCATGCTCTCCACTAGCCCAGGGCCTCACCCCCAGGGCCCAGGCGGGTAGGTACCCAGAGGGCCCAGGGCTGTGCCTCAGGGAGCCTAGCAGAGCCTGGCCACACCCTCCAGAACCAAGGGAGGCTGGCTAGCAGGGACCAGCCCACCCTCACCCCCAACCTCCACCCGTGTCGGGCTGGGAGACCCCTGGACACGCCTCTAACCCAACCCCTGGCCCCCGTGTTACCCAAGGGCACAGGCCTAGGCCCCAGCTCTGCCCAAAATGGCCTCCCCTGGGCCACCAGAGCCACAGCCGCCGGCATCCCTGGAAGGCCCTGGCCTGCAGCCCCAAATCCTGTGCAGCCCGGCCAGCCACTGGTGCCCCACCCTGACCCCACCAGGCCTGCCCCCGCCTCAGAAGCTGCTGTGACACAGGCCCTACTGCCATCACTCTGCATCCCTGTACTCCAACCCACATCCTGGCCCCGAAGGTTCCCTCACCCCAGGGCTGTCCCAGGGTCAGGCGGGCTGCTCGGGGGCCCTGTCCTCAGCGCCCAGCAGAGGGCAGGGGGCTTCAGTTTCCTCTGTACAGCGGGCGGGGGCCAGAGTAGACCAGCTGAGGGCCGTGGCCTGCCGCCATGGAACACAGGTGACAGAAAAGAGAGCAGGACCAGGTGTGCCCCCTGCCGCTGTGCCCACGGGGACCAGGAGGAGGAGCTCGGCTGATAGAAAAGCAATTGGTGTGCAGAGACGGCTCCCGCAGCACAGCCAGGCTGCCAAGTGCCCCACAAGCCTGGGCACAGGAGCGCCCCTTCCCGTCCTGGAGTAAGTCCTCGCCTGAGCCTGAGAGGGAGCCCTCCCCTCCGTGTCCCCTGCAGCGCAGCACTCCCCCACCAGGGCTGCCCACCTGGGCTCCCTCTGGCACCCAGAGTCTCCCTGCGGCACCCGGGGTCTCCCTTTGGCACCCAGAGTCTCCTTGTGGCACCCGGGGTCTCCCTTTGGCACCCAGAGTCTCCCCGTGGCACCCGGGGTCTCCCTTTGGCACCCAGAGTCTCCCTGTGGCACCCGGGGTCTCCCTTTGGCATCCAGGAGCTATCTCTGGCACCCAGAGTCTCCCTGTGGCACCCGGGGTCTCCCTGTGGCACCCGGGGCCTCCCTCTGGCACCAGGTCTCCCTGTGGCACCCGGGGTCTCCCTGGGGAGGTGCCCAAGGGGTCTAAATGGAGGGGCAGAGAACCTGCAGGAGGGGGTGTGCTGTGAAGAAATGGTCTCTGCAGCTCCCGCTGTCCCTGGTGTCCCCCAGAACCCAGTGCTGGCACCTGAGGCTGAGTCGTTGAAGAGCTTTTGCTCAGAGTCCGAGCTGGACCCGGGCAGAGGGTTTCTAGGAAGTTCTGGTCAAATCTTGGCTCCTCCAGCCTCTGGCCCTGGGGAGCCCCCACTTCCACAGCCCCCAAATGTCAACTCAGAGGTCGCCTTCTCCGCAAAGCACCCCCAGCCACAAACCCCGACCCAGCTGCCGCCGCCTCTGTGCCACCCCCCCCCGGCCGTCCACACTCGCCCACTCGCTCCCTCACTCGCGCATCCGTGCCTTTCCCTCAACCACGACCCACGTGCCCGCTCTGCGCTGGGCACGGTTCTGGGTGCAGTACCCACCCAGGGGAGGGGTACATCCGGGAGCAGGTGCGGATAGCTCTGGGCCTCCACGCCCAGTAGGCTGGGTGTTTGGACTCAGGCATGGCCGTGAGGGGCAGCAGCTGTCAAGTATGGCACACCGTGGGCAGCCCAGCAGTGCCCACAGCCCACAGCCCACCGCCGAGCGCATCCTGCCCAGCGCTGTGGGTCTGGAATCGGTTTGGGAAATGCCTTCCCAATGTGGAAACACGGAATGTCTGTGTCAGCAGCAGGGCTGTCCCCACCGCGGGCGGCCCAGCCTTCCTCCTCCAGCTGGGACCACGCCTCCTCTGCCAGGGCCCAGGCTGGGCGAGGCCCATGCCACCCCCGATGCCATGCCTCCTCCCTTAGCGCTGGCCCATCCACGGCAGACCCCCCGCAGGGAGCTCAGGGGCGGATGCCAGGTCCTGGACCACGCCGTGGCTCATCCCTTGGTGCTCACCAACACACCTTCATGATAGCGTGGCGAGGTCTCCCCACCCTCTCTCGCTCCCCTAAGTCCCACAGGTCACATGACTGGTTTGGGGCAGGTTGGTGGGCCTTGAAGGCCGAGAAAGCAGTGCGGGTGCCTCGGGGAGCCTCAGGGGCAGGGCTATGAGCAGGACAGACCCCCCATCCGTGTGGAGAGGCCACGAAGGAGCTGGGGGAGGCGTGTGTCCATGAGGAGCATCGTCAGTCACCCCCAGCCCAGAGCCACCCTCACCACGTGGGTCCCAGGCGACACGCCAGCCTGGCCATTCCCCCGATGCCCAGAGCCCAGCCCAAAGCAGGTGTCAGCTCCGGGTGTGGGTCACACACGGTCCACCTGCCTCCACGGAGACCAAGGTGGGCTCCAGGGGCCCCCCAGCCCCTCTCCCAGGGCCGCCGCCTCGGACCCAGCTCCAGAACAAAGCGCCGGCCGGACCTCCAGTCGCTCCGTCAGCCTCGTGGTAAAGCCATTACCGCCTTAGCCCTCCCCGAGTCGGAGGAAGGGAAATTAAAACCAGGTCATTTCTGACAACCTGGCTGCCACTCCTGCTGCCGCTGCCCTTGGCTGGGCCGGGCGGAAGTGGGGAGCCCCCTCTGACGCACATGGCCCCGGAGGGAACACCCAAGGCCTGGTCTCTGCCCAGGGGGGCGCTGTCGAGAGCCAGACCCAGGGCCTGGGAGGCCTCCGAACACGTGTGCACATGTGTGAGCGCGTGACGAGCCCCCGCCTGGGCTCCCTGCTGCCCAGACTCTCGTAGACACACAAAGACGGCGAGGCCAGTCCAGCTGGGGGCGCCTGTGCTCAGAATGCTGACACGGTCCCGCCACGGGCACAGCCCCCACCACAACACGGCTGCGAAGACCTGGCTCTCCGTGGGACCCCTGAGCGGCCAGGCAGCAGGACCACAGAAGGCACCACAGCCCCAGCTCACACTGCACTCAGGAGGTGGTGAAGGCTTCCTGGGGGAAGCGGCTGAGTTGGCCTTTGGACAAGTCGAGGAAGGGAAGGGAGCAAAGACCTGCTCGTCAGAGGACACGAGGGCCAGAGGGGCTGCCAGTGCAGGGGCAAGACCGGCCACGGAGGGCTGAATGCCATGGGGACTGTGCCCGACACGGGCGCCTGGCCCGGCCCACAGCAGGCACCCAATGAGCAGAAGGAACAAGCAACTGACCCTCGGGCACACCTGCTCCCAGCAACCCCACGGCCTGCTGGGCCCCACTCACCCTCCTGCTGCCCTTCCTACTTGGGGGTCGAACCGCACTGCAGGACACGGGGTCACAGAGTGGCAGCCAGCACTTACACCACCTTCCACAGTGCCCAAGCCTGGAGCTGGCGGGCAGAGTAGTCGTCTGTGCCATCTGCAGGGCCCAGGGCCTCCTGCTGCACAGCCTGAGCTCGGGGACAGCTGCATCCCCGTAAAACAGAGTCAAAGTCTGAGATCCCAGACTCCCCAGCTCTAATGCGACAGCCGCGGTCCCTGCTGGGCCTCCAGCCTCCCCCTCGAACCCAAGACCCACTAGCCCTGTGGGTTCTTTTACGACAGGCACCTCATGTCCTCGCCAGCGGCAACAACAGGCTCTCTCTCTGCGTTCTGCCCGCCCCCCACCCCACCGCTCCCCACCCCTGGCTATTCTGTGAGACCTCCGGGAGCTGAGACTCCAGTGCTGGGCTGAGCTGGGTGGGGTCAGGAGCCCACCACCCAGTGTGGCCAGGAGCAGGGAAGGGGAAGAGGGTGGGGTGCAGGCCCAGCTCAGATCTGCTTCTCGGGGTGCCTGGAGAAGAGCCAGGGCCCCAGGGGTGTGGCAGGGAAGGGGGGAGGGACAGAGAAGACACAGCCAAGACACAGACAGGAGAGGCCAGTGAGGGGCCCGGCGGCTGGAGGCTCGAAGCCAGGGCTCCAGGATGCGAGGGGCCCTGAGACTACCCCGTCCTCTGCGCCGTCCACACCTCCGCCTGAAGCTCTGGTTTAGGCGCCTGCAGGCTGCCCATCTTGGGGTCCCCTCCTGGGAGCCGGCCCAGTGCCTGGGCTGGGGGGCCTCTCTGTCGCGCGGAAAGCTGGCTGGTGGGGCTGTTATTGTTCCCGCCTTGGCCTCCACCAAGAAGGCACCTGCCAGGATCGGTCACCAGGGGCCGGTCTCAGCCGGAGCCAGGGAATGAGGCTCCCCTCTCAGCGCCTCCGACAGGGGGGCAGGGGAGGGCCCTGCCGCAGACGCCTCATCGGCATGTCCCCATCCTGCCCGAGGACTGGGGGGGCGACCAGCCAGAGGGCCTGGCCTGGGGGCCGATGCCATCCTCCTGAGAACAAGGTGGGGGCTCTGCCTCCCAAAGGCCCGAGTCCACGCTGGCTCCACGGGGCAGGGCGAGCCTCGCCAGAGGAGGAGACGCCAGCCGAGGGCCCCCAGCCACCCCCCTGCCCCTCCTCGCAGCCGGGCCAACCCCCAGGACAGCACAGCTGTCCCCGGTCAGCACTGGCCTCCTGACCCAGCCGAGCCCCAGGCGCCCTCCTCAGGGCCTATCACTCCCCACATTCCTGCTCCCCCAGGGGACCCAGCCCCGCAGCTCCCAGCCAGGCTGTGGGGGTGTGAGGGGAGCGCCTGTCAGCCTCCAGGCCCCTTTCCCAGACGGAGTCACGGCTGGACCTGCACCCGCCCAGGCAGGCAGGGCAGCCTGTGGCGCCCTGAGCACATGTACCTCAGACAGGGCCCCCCCCCCCCCGCCCCCAGGGAAGGCGCCCGGACGGGGCAGCAGACCTGCCCACCTGGCAGGTATCACAGCCGGGCAGGACGGGGGGCCAGGCCTCAGGGCCCGCAGACACCCTGACAAGGACCCCAGCCCTGCCCTGGACACCTCCAGAACTGAGGAGCAGCAGGGGACGGGAGGATGCGGGGGGATGTGGGGGGATGTGGGGGATGCTGATGTTTCCATGCTGGGCTGTGCGGGCCTCACAGGGAGAAAGCTGCTCCCGGCCCGCCTCGCAGTCCTGCCGCCTCCTTATCTCCTGGAGGGAGGGTCAGCAGGGTGTCAGCAGAACCCACCCCTGGTGTGGGGGGAAGGCAGGCCAGGACCCCCGAGGCCCCGCCCCAAGCCTGGCGCCCCCCCACCCTCAGAGAGACACCTGATTTTCTCCAGACGTGGCGTTCTTTGCCCCCTGGGAGGGGGCCCCAATGGCACAGGCTCCCCAGTCCACACACCACCCCGTGTGAGGACGCTTCACAGACGGCCTTTCAGGGCTGAGACGGGGTCCGAGCGGGAGGGTGGGGGAGGAGAGGGGACAGGTCCCCCGCCTGGATGTAGGTCTCCATTCCTGGGCCTGGTCAGGGTCCTGGTCCCCCTGTCACCCCCAACCCGATGTGCCCCGACCCCTGGGCCTGGTCAAGAGAAGAAAGTGAGGCTGGAGGAGAGGGCAGTGCCCCAAGGCCAAGGTGGGAAGGGGGTCCCTCAGGTTGGGGCAGCCTTGCCCTCCCTCCCCTGCACCCCCTGAAACCAGTGGGGGCTGGGAGCCTGCTGCAGGCGCTGGGCCTGGAGCCCCCTGAGGGCCCTGAGGCGGGAGTGCAGAGGAGGAAGAGCGGAGGTTCAGGGTCACCCACCCAAGGGCCTCACGACTGCGAAGTCTGGCCTGGGGCAGCGTCCCCTGAGGGGCCACACAGAGAGCTGGCGGCCAGGACTAGCTCTGCCCTGGACCCCACTTTCCTCCCCGGGACCCACCGCCTGTGAACCTCAGGTCGGAACCTGCCCGAGGGCTGGGGGGAGGGCTGGCCCTCACAGAGCCGCGCCCTAGAGGAGCAGCAGCCTCGCCGGGGAGCAAGCACACGGCTCCCGCTCCAGGAGGCTCTCCCAGAACATCACACACACAAACACGTGTGTGCACACACAAACACGCTCACACACATGCTCACACGCACACACTCGCACATGGGCCATGGCGCCCTCCGGCCAGGCCCCGCACCAGCCCAGCGGGCTCTGCGCTCGCCCCACCAGCTCAGCGCACCCCCGCCGCGGTCACCCCGACTTCCTGTGGGCTCTGCTCGCCCGTGGCCAGTGGCCGCCCCCGAGCCCCACTCCATTTCACGCGCGCAGGCCCGGCTCGCAGGGGAGAGAAACCACCGCAGGCGCCTGCCTCCCCACAGAGCCCGGGCATCCCACACGCAGAGCCGGCCAGCCAGCCCAGGGCGAGGCTGCGGAGGGCCAGGCCCCCAGCAGCTGACGCAGGTCTGAGCCAGTCCCTCCCGTCGGGCTCCCCGGCTGGCCATCCCACCCCCATCCGCCTCCGGCCGGCTCTGCCGCCTGTCCTCCGCCACCTCCTGGATTGAGGGCTCCACACCCCGCCCCAGGGAACACCTGTTTGCCCACCTGTGCCCGGGGCCAAGACCTGCAGACCCCGGCCAGGCCTGGCACTGGGCTGGTCAGTCCTAGGGCCTGGAGCACGCTTCTGCAGACCCCTGTGGGCAGCACAGCATGGCCCCAGGCCTCGCACAAGCCCTCCTGGGGGTGCCAGGGGCCCCAGATGCCAAGGGGTTGGGGTGGGGAAGCCCACAGGCTGTGAGCAGGCCCTGGGGCTGAGGAATGAAAGGGCCAGGAGATGGGAAGGCTGAGGCCCAGGCCCAATCTGGAGGCTCCTGAGGGGGGAGCACCCTGGGCTGGGGAGCACCCTGGGCTGGGCAGGCCTCTGGGCTGGGGAGGCCTCTGGGCTGGGGAGCCCCCTGGAATGGGGAGCTCATAGCAGGAATCCAGAAGTAGAAGAAAAGGCCCAGTGAGGCTGCTTCAATCCCTACTTTAGAGGGCACTGCTGGGAGATGGGGGGTTGGCAGCTGGGGGCCCCTCCATACTCAGGGTCTAGTGAGGGGTACTCTTCCCCTCCGGCCAACTCCCTGCCCTCAGCATGTCCTGGAGTCAGGGTACAGGCCTGGGTGGGCTCCGCCACACCAATGGGGCGCATCTCACAGAGGGAGGTCACAGTGAACCGATAGCTCGGGGGTGATGTGAAGCCTCTCCCTCACCCAGCCCTGGCTCCTGCACCCCCCTCTCACCCAGCCCTGGCTCCTGCTCCCCCCCTCACCCAGCCCTGGCTCCTGCACCCCCAGAGGCACGGGCTTCCAGGTCCTGGGGTGAGCAAGAGGTACCTGAGGCCTCCCTGCATCCCTCCCACACAACACACCCCTGCCTAGTCCCACCCAGCAGGCCGTCTCCCACCCCAACCTCCGACAGACAGGACAGACGGCTCCCAGCTGGTCCACAGCTGGAGACGGGGTTCTAGTCGGGAAGGACGCGCTGGGAGAGAGTGGCGAC
The DNA here is from genome assembly GCA_004026665.1 of Murina feae. Taxonomy (NCBI): domain Eukaryota; kingdom Metazoa; phylum Chordata; class Mammalia; order Chiroptera; family Vespertilionidae; genus Murina; species Murina feae. Next base: position 7,830 of record PVJC01014521.1, read on the forward strand.
AGCAACTGTCTGGCCCCCTGAGGGAAAGCAGATGCCCTGGCCCGCCCTCGCCCACCATCGGCCAGGGCCAGGCAGGGCCGCAGCAGGTGAAGGGGGGAGGGGACAGCCACCTCGCCACCTGCCTTCTTCCCACCTCAGGCCTCGTTCCCTCCCCTCCCCTCCCCTCCCGTTCCCTCTAAACCTCAGGAACTTCCTGTCTGTTCTTGGTTTCGCTGACAGCCTACCAGCCAAGGCAGGGCTGGGCACAGGGCTGGGTACGGAGTGAGCCCAGAGCTGGTGAATGCTTCCAGACCCCTGGCAGGGACACAGTGCCCACTGGTGCCCCACACACTCCTAGCACACAGCCGCCTGTGCTCAGCCAGCTGCCGCCCACCCCCATCACTCCACTGGCACCTCCCCAGGCACAGCAGCCTCCCACCCCAGACAGCCCCAGGGCCCCCCACCCACGTCAGGTTTCTGAGTCTCCCAACCTCATTTCAGGAGACATGTGGACCCCTAAGGCGTGGGAAGGGTCGGCAGGGAGGACCCCAAGGACTGGGCACCACCCAGGACCTCTCAGAAGAGCCCAGGGGTGGGTAGTGGCCATGGGGCAGGGTGTGGCGGGGCAGGGTGTGGCCAGGCAGGCCCACCCCAGCAGGTCCTGCTGTGTCCCTGCAGCTGCCCCCAAATCGGGCGCTGGCCCTCGTAGCCCCCATGGCCAATGGCGCACTCATCCACGTCTTCAGGGGGAGAAGCCACAAGCGCCGCGGGGACCTCCCAGCCACGGCCACCCCAGGGCCTCAGACCCCCTCACCATAGACCCCCCTGGCCTGGAGAAGGTGGGCAAGCCCCACCCCTCCAGACAGGCCCACGAGGGGGTACACCCACCTGCAAACCCAGCAACTGCCACAGGGTCCCTCTGGACACCCCAGACGAGCGGCTGCCCACAGCATGTGAGTGCCACCTGATTGGCACAGGAGGGGACCCGAGTTGCAGACCAGGCCCAGCCCCTGGGCGCAGCCACGGGAAGTCACTGTCCCGGCACACAGGAGGCCCAGGCCCAGGACGGCTTCGGTGTGGCCGGGACAGGCTGTCCTTCCTCAGGAGGGACCTTAGGAGACCCCAGGCAGGTCAGGGGGCAGGGGCGGCCGTGTCCCACGGGAACGGCTGGGCTGGTATCCCCTCGGGATCGCTGGAATGCAGACTTCAGCTCAGCAGACCGAGGCCAACAGCGGGACTTTCTGGGAATTCCTAGCAAGTTACACAGGGCCAGCCAGAGGCAGCCCGTCGGGGTCAGTGCCCAGGCTTCCGCCCAGCCCGGGGACCACGCAGAGGCCAGGCCTGTGGGCGAGGCACCCCCAGAAGGTGCCAGCTGTTCCAGCCTCTCAGCAGGCCGCCAGGGGGCAGGCCGCCAGGAGGGCAGGCCGCCAGGGGGCAGGCCCCCAGGCCACGTGAGCCCTCACAGATTGCCCGGTGTGGAGGCTGCCCACGGCTCACACACCTCACCCTGGGCCCCAGACACCGGGTGGAGACGGCCACGGGGGTCTGCAGCGGGAGAGCTGCTCACACCTGTGTCTGCCCACAGCTGGTCCGTGCCATCCTCAGCGTGGGTACCGGCCCCACACGTCTGAGCAAACATCCCTCTCCAGGGCCTCAGGAGAGGCAGGGGTGGTGGGAGAACCAGCCCTCGTGAGCCCACTCCCCAGCCACCTGTCCAGGATACCCGACCACGTCCCCGACCACCTCCCACCTCCCACCGTTGGGATCTGTAAGTCGAGGCGGGGGAGGGGCACACAGGGCAAGGCCGGGGGTCCCCCACCTGCTGTGAGGGTGGGAAGACTCGCTGAGGAGTGGAGGCTGGGACACCCAGGAAGGTCGCCAGGCCTGTGGGCAGGGGAATGCCAGGCCTTGCTCACAGGCCTGTGGGGAGGGTAACCCCATCGCGCACACCCTCCCAGGCTGTAAGTCACTGTCAGGAGTCGGAATTCAAGGCCCTGCCTGTGCCCGGCTGGCGTAGCTCAGTGGTTGCGCGTCGACCTATGAGCCGGGAGGTCATGATTTGATTCCCGGTCAGGGCACAGGCCCGGGTTGCGGGCTCAGTCCCCAGTGTGGGGCGTGTAGTAGGCAGCCCATCCCTGATTCTCTCCCGTCATTGATGTTTCTCCCTCCCCTGTCCTCCCTGAAATTGGCAAAAATATATGTTTTTAAATAGTAAACAAGTAAACAAAGGCCCTGCCTGTGGGAAGCGAGTCCCGCCCGCAGCCGGTGTCGCCCAGGCAGGCAGGCTGCCCAGCATCGCAGCCAAGGGCGCCAGACAGCTCACTGGGGCCGTGCGGGCCTCTGCAGACAGACGAGGTGTGGGAGCAGCAGGTCCGGGGGCGGGTCTGCCCGTGCTGGGCTTCCCCAGGGCCCCGAGCTTTCTGGGGCTCGCAAAGGGGTCTCCCCAGAGAGGAGTGGAAGGGCAGCAGGGCCCCAGTCTGGGAAGTTGGCACCGACAAGGGGAACCCGTCCCCAGCGCAGGAGGTGGGGGCTGTCTATCTCCCCAAGAATGCTCCCCCCCGAGACCGGCCACCCCTCTGCGGGCTCCGTGTCTGCACACCTCCCGCCAGGACGGGTCAGGGCCTGCTCTGCCACCGCAGCCTCGCCTGCGTCACCCCTTCCCACACGCCCTGCATGTTGTGGGCAGGGGTTCCAGCCCTGACAGGTAAGACAAGGCCCTGGTGGGGGCTCAGAGCCAGCCTGGGGGGGCAAGCACCCCAGGAGTCAGACAAGAAACACGAGAGACGCCGGGCGGGAAGCACTGGGGTCAGCGGCACAAGAGAGGGTGGCCCCAGGGGACCAGCTGCACCAGTGGGGACACGGAGCGGGGGGAGGCAGAGGAGGGGTGGGCCCAGTGCAGGCGCAGTCCCTGGGCCCCTGGCGGGTCAGGGCCGAGGAGCAGAGGGCCAGGGCTCTGACCAGGGGCCAGAGATGCCCTGGAGTCAGGCGAGGGCTGGGTCCTGGCCCAGGGGAGGGGCTGTGTCCGGGGCCACTGTGACAGCAACACAGGCCTGGCGCTCAGACAGCAGGGACCTGTCCTCTCGGTTCTGGATGCCAGAGTGCGAACTCTGTCCCCAGTGTCCCCGGGCCAACCCAGGTCACCCCTTCCCTCAGCTCCATCCTGAGCTCCAGGGGCCTCCCGCCTCCTCCCTGCAGGGTCCCGGGCTGCAGCCACATCGCGCCAGCCCTACACCCAGGCCCAACGGGGTGCAGGAGGAGGCCCCCCACACCCGAACTCTGCTCCCCCAGGTAAGGCAGCGCCCGAAAGCAGGAGTAGGATCGTCCAGGCACAGGTCCCAGCTGCCCAGCTTCTCGGCTGCTGGGCGTACACGCCATTGCAAACGCCGCTGGCCTCAGTCTCCCACCTGAGCAGGGTGAGGATGGCAGCCCCGAGGACGAGGACGAGGACGAGGACGAGGACGGCAGGGCCAGCAGAGCACCGCACCGTTGGCATTTAACCCCATTTGGGTCCGAAATGACAGCCCAGCCCCCACCCACTCTCCCTCCGCGCCTGTGGGATCCTCAGGGACATGCTGGCCGCCTCGGGGCACACGGAGCAACCCCCCACCCCCCACCCCTGCTCTCCTTCAAGGCACTGCCAGGCGGCACCCGCCTCGGCGTGTCCCAGAAGCCTCCAGGCTCTCGGGCCAACGCTGAGCTTCCGAAACCAGAGGCACCTGCCAAGTGGGGCAGGAAGGAGGCGGCAGCCGGGACCCAGCCCTGCCCCCGAGGCGGGGAAACAGCTTTCCCAACTCAGAAAGCTGCCCCCCGCCCCCGCCCGGGGAAGGGGCTCGGCTGCAGGCACCCCAGGTCATACCCCACCCCCCACCCTGGGAAACCACCACGACCACCTGGTCTCCCGTCCACTCTGTCCCCAGGATGACAGGATCCCAGGGTCCCCGAGCGGCGGAGAAGTGTGTTCAGCCCGTCCCACATGGGCACTGTGATTCCCGCTGTGCCCATGGGACACCCTGTGGGTCCCTGCTTGGCCCCCATGCACCCCAGTTCCCAGGACAGGCCATGGGGCTGGGCTGTGTGTGAAGCTCGCTGCCTGGGTCCCAGACTGAACTCCTCGATCTTGGTCCAAAGAGACCACCGTGAGCCCCTCGGGGTAGGGAACGTCACACGCCTTCGATGAGGTTGCCATGGCAACTGGCAGGCCCAGGACCACGCACTGGACGGGGTTAGATGTGCAGTTACCTCCTCCCAGAGCCAGAGCCGGCAGGGGTGGCCGAGAGCCGTGAGAACAGGCACCTGCAGCCTCGGTCAGGGCCCACCCACCGGGCGCCCGGCACCTCCCGGGCCAGGGGCTGGACCCAGCGTGGCCCGCGGTCCCTTTCCCCTGCTGCCCCCACAGTCCGTTACTGGGGCCGACAGAACGATGCAGAGCAGTGCAGCTGGGAGAAGTGGGCAGGTCAAGTGTCCCCACGGGGCCTCCCAAGGGGGCAAGGGAGGCGGGAGAGGTGAAGTCCAAGAGAGAAGAAAGGACCTGGGGGTGGGGTCAAGGGTCAGAGAGGCCTCCGAGCTGGCTTTGAGCGTGAACGTGTGTGCGCCTCCCAAGAGCCTCCACACGGAACAGGTCCTGCCCGAAGCTGGCCTTCAGCCCGTGAGACCCGAGTGGGACTCGGGACCTGCAGGCTCCTGGGGATAAGGTGTGCTCTTAGACGGCACCACACGCGTGGCGCTGTGTCACGCAGCAAAAGGCAAATGAACACAGCTGCTGGCAAGGATCGCCTTTAAAACGGGAAAGAAACACACCTCCCCAGAGAGGAGTTCGCGCCGCCTGTGTCCCGGCCTCCGGGCCAGGGAAGATCGCTGCTGGGCGGGCAGCCGCCCTCTAAGGGGGCAGGGCTGCCAGGCCAGGCACCCAGGTGGTTATCTCTCCTGCAGCTCAGACCCCCACCACCTGCCCAGGGCAGCCAGCACATTGCTATGCAGCCCCGGGGACCCACCCCCTCAGCACCACAGAGGGAGCTGGAGGAGGGTCCCCTCTCACCCCCCAGCAGCCCCTGCAGAGTGCCGACAGGTGCCCAGCCTGTGCAAGGGCCCCGGGGTCAGATAGGGAGGGGAAGCCCGAGAAGCAAAGCAGGTGGGCAGTCAGGGGAGAAGCGCAGAAGGTGCATCAGGGAGGCCTCCTGGAAGAAGCATCCAGCAGCTGAGTATGCTCAGGCTCAGAGGCCACAGGATTTGGGGGCGGAGGGCAGCCCAGGCGGGCATGTAGATTGCAGGCTGCGCTCCCCGCCGCTATGAAGGCCAAGCCCGTGCCGGGTACCACAGACAGCTGGCCGTCGGGAGTCCCGTGGACCCTCTGCAGTGAGACCCCGTGGGCACTGGCTCTGAAAGCTCAGGGTTTACTGTGGGGCTGGTAAGCGAGCCTTTCCCAGCTGGACCCTCAGCGCTGTCTGAAGGGCACACCTCTCCTGCCCATCCAACCGGAAGGCACCCGAGCTGTGCTGGTGCAACACCGCCCACTGGTGGCCGCCCCAGAAACTGATCCGGCGGAGAAGGAAGCCAGGGAGCCAGCCGGTCAGGAGCATCACTTTAAGGGGCTGCCTTCCGGAGTGCAGTTCTGGTCCCGACCTCAGGGCCTTTGCAACAGGAGGTGCCCTCAGGCCTCCTCAGAGGCTCAAACATCAACTTCCAACGTTTGCAACAGTAGCGATTATTAATCAGTGGAGGTTTGGGGGCGGGGTGGCAGGCAGAGATGGCGAGCATGGCCTGTCCCCAGGAGACAGAGGAAATGAGGCTGCGCCCACGAGCCATGCACACAAAGCCAAGGGCAAGGAGGCCCCTGCCATGGCCAAGGAGACGCCCTGGGGATGGGGCCGGCCGGCCCGCAGGCTGTGAGGCTGAGAAGCTTCATTTTGTCTCATTTCGAATGTGTAGGTTTTATTTCTTAGAGCAGCGCTAGGTTCTTTGAAATCTGAGCAGAAAGTGTGGAGTTCTGTGCACCTCACAACGCCCCCCTCCTCACCAACACCCACGTGAGCAGTTCTGACATCTCCACCGCAGCCCAGCGACCCTGCGGGGCCTCCGTGGGTTTGACCAATGGGCAGTGACCAGCTCCACCACCGTGATGTCCTACAGAGTAGGGTCGCTACCCTAACCACCCTCTGTGCCCGCTTGGGCACCCCCGCCCAACTCTCCACCGTCTCCCAAGTTCTGCCTTTTCTAGCAGGTTCTGCGGTGGCAGCCGCACCACACGCAGCTTCTGCCCGTGGTTTCCTTCACTCGGCCGCGTGCATTTAAGGAGGCTGGGTGGTTCCCACAGCTTCCCCAGGGTCTGGGCAACCCCTCCCCATCTGTGGTTTCCGGGGCAACTATGGAAACCAGAAGTGGGTTGCCTAGAAACGGTTGGACAGGCATCACCTGCTCTGGATTTCCAAGGTCACCCGGCACACCCCTCCAGGAGGTGCCCGGGCGCACACCCACAGGCTCCACAGGGCAGGTGTCAGCTCTTGGTCCCTCTGAGCCCCAGGGACAGGCACAGAGACGGCCCGGGGTCAGTGAAGTTTCACATTTTCAGGAGGCATCTGCTGAATCCCCCTTGTCTGCAGGGGGCGGGGGGCAGGAAGGAACAGTCCCCAGCAGGGTACGGCCTTCAGATGGGAGGCGGTCATGGCCCCGGGCCAGAGGCTGGCAGGGCTGTGCCCAGGAAGATGGCAGAAAGAGTCAGGCCTTGGGCAGAGGCTGCCACCCGCTCTGCCAAAGCCCCAGGGGTACGGGAGGGCGAGGGGTGGGGGGCATCACCGAAAGCTCAGGCAATTGCAGGCGAGGGCCCTAAGGTGCCCGAGCAGAACCCCAGCGGCAGCGGGCACGCAGGTGTCATTGAGGCAAAGCACCCAGGGCAGGACCAGAAGCGCCCTCATGTCTGCCCAGGCCCCACGCCCCCAGTCCCGCGCGGTGGGGACGGCACCGTCAGGGCTGAAGCCGACCAAGAGCCAAGGGCTCCGGGCTCTTCACACCGACACGTGCCTGCCGCCGGGTGCCTGCCGCCGGGTGCCTGACGCGGCCCATGCAGAGATGAGGACCTGGGGACCCGCCCCAGGCCGTCGGCCACGGCAGCCGGACCCCACGACCGCCCCGCTGCGTGCGCCACGAACCACGCCTGCTCGGAGGAGCGGACGGGGCCTGGGAGGGGGAGGGCCCGGGCCAGCGCACCTCCCCGGCCACGTGCTCTGCTGCCTGCGGACGGAGTTTCTGTTTCCTCTGAACGTTATCGGGTTCGGTCTGTTTATACAAATCAGCCTCCAAAAATGTGGAAATGGGGCTTTTTCCCATGTGTTTCCCAGAAAACAGACAAAATGCAAAAGGCCAGAAGGAGCCAAGAACATTCCTCGGTTCCCCGCGTGCAGGTCTCACTCCCCTCCGAGGCCGCGTTCCTGGGACGCCTCAGCTCCGGCTCAGCAGCCAGCTGCTGCCGGGGGCCGGCGCCTCGCGCGGGGGGTGTAGCTTGGGACGGGCTCATACACTCAGCCCACCTCTTCTGTGTACGTGCATGTGTACGCACGCACATGTGTGTGCATACATAGCTGTGCATGTGTACGCGAGTGCATACATGTGCATGAGTGCATGTGCGTGCACGTGCGCCCAAGTATGTGTGCAGATGCATGAGCGCACATGCACACTGTGCATGTACAAGCAGGTGCACACTCGTGTGTGCAGAAGTGTCCAGGTATGTGCAGTGTCATGTGTGTGCACCACATGCATGCACATGTGTGCATGTTGTGCATGTGCACATGTGTGCGTGCTTGTATTGTGCAAGTGTATGTGTGTGTATGAGCACGTGTGTGTATGAGCACCCTGTGCACGTGTTTGCGAGTGTATATATGTGCGTGTGTGTGTACTGTGCATGTGTATGTGTGCCTGCATTCACAGATGTGTGTGTGTGTGTGTGTGTGCATGTCTGCGCCCTAGATGAGAGGTCTCAGCTGAGCTCCAGCACCTTGCTCGATGCCCTGCTGACGCCCCGTGCCTCCCTGGGGTGAAACCCAGGCTGGACACGCTTGCACCTGGCCAGCTAAGCCCTGACCGGCCAGGAGCCCCTGGCCATGCCGTGGCTCCCATCCAGGACATGAGGCCAGGGCAGCAGCCCCCTGGGCTGGCTCCTGAGTGGGCAGGTCACAGGCGAGGCGAGCAGCGTGCCCCTCCCGGGACTCCTCCAGCGGTTGCTGGCTTGTTTTCCTGCAAGCCCGCAGGGCACAGCTAGAAGAGCTCTCTGAAGAAACGAACTGATGCGCCCGACTTCTGCCTTCCTCTGGCCTGCTCTCCCTGTGCCCCTTCTCACCTGGCTCACACGAGGCACTTCCCAGAGGCCTCCTGCTCTGCTGGTCAGCTCAGCCCCTGCCTCGCCGGGAAGGGAGCCCAGCCAGGGCCCCCGCTCAGAGAAGGGCACGCGTAGGCTCACACGCGCCTCCCCTGCTCCTCCCCTGGTGGCCTGTCGCGCCTGCCCAAACCCTCGTCCATGCCTGTCTCCCTCTCGATCACGTAAAGCCACAGGGCAGGTCCGAGCAGGCACCCGGAACGGAACGGTGGCCTGAGGGACAGGTTTAGGTGACTGCAGAGGCGCACGGGGCCACCCACGGAGCGGCTGCCCCCTCCGTTCCACGGAACTCTGGTTCCATGCCCCCTCCACGGCCCACAGTGAGGGCACAGTGACGGACAGCTGAATGAATGAATGAATGAATGAATGAATGAATGAGTGAACGAACAAGTATGGTGCACACCGACCACCCCTTCCCCATTCCTGCCCTGGGACGCCCTCAGGCCTCAGCCATGACACCAGCTGCCGGCTAGCCTGGCATCAGGAACCAGTTAGGAGATGCGGGGAGCCTGCCGCTGTCCCTGGCGATCAGCATTGACATTGAATCCCGGGCAGCCCCCTGCACCTGCTCTGGCCTCTCACTGCCACCAGGTGGAGCCAGTGCCCTGACCTGACCTTGCAGGCAGGGGAAGCAGGTGGGGCTGGTGCTGGGGCAGGAGACAGCCCAGGAGGGGTCTGGCAGGTCTAACCTGCCCTGTGGCTGTGCTCCCAGAGCCTTCTGGGGCTCACAGGGCGTGCGGGGAGCCTCCTACCCCCCCACCCCGCCGGGAGGCACCGTCAGCTGGCTCTAGACTGAGAGGCCGAGGGAAGCAGAAGGGCTGGGGCCAGCAGGTGTGTGAGTGAGCCGGCCACATGCCATTCATTCGTTCATTCATCCACTCATTCATTCAAACAGCAGAAGCCCTGGGGCCCCGGAGTGCAGGGAGGGGCAGGGCAAATGCCCCTCTCTCCTGAGACCTGTGACCCGGGCCTGCCTTGGAATCCCAACCCGAAGCTCACTGCCCCAAACGGTGCGGTGACGTCCCCCCTCGGTTCCCAGCTCCCAGCGAAGCAGATGCTGGCCCGGAGACTGACCAGCACAGCAGCCCCACCATGGCACCCTGGCCGACCCCTCCAACCCCGCCCGCCCGCCCTGTTATCAGCTGGCCTGGCTCCGTGATGCTGCCCAGGCCCGCCTGGCCGCCTGGCCTGGGCAGGGCCGGCTGCTCTGGAATGCAGCCTGGAGGCCGGGACCAGGGCTCCCTCCTCACAGACCCTCGTTAATCACCCTGCTGGGAGGGGAGACAGGCCCCCGGAACCCTGAAAGCAGGCCAGCAGCACATCCCTGGAACCTACCCGGACAGCGAGGATCTGGGTGGCCAGTGCCCACCTCACTCGGGCAGGTGGGCACAGCAGACAGGGCCAGGGCGGGAGGGCCGCCCCTGCAGGGTCACCCGGCAGGAATGTCCCAGGAATTCAGAGGCAGCGCCCCCCGCCCCCAGCTCTGCCCTGGGTGCTGCACTAAGTCCTGACACTCCCCCTGCCAGGGCCTGGTGAGGTGTGCGCCAGCCACAGGGGCTCCCCCGGGCTGGGGGCAGGTTCTGGAGAGGTGAGGGGAGGGTCTCACAGAGGGCGGCGCCCATGTGGCAGGAGCTGGGAGGCAGTCCACAGGGGGCAGGAGGAGGCTTGCTCAGGCCCAATGAGTTTCCTTTCACACATGCTTTCTCAGGGGGCCGGAGGGTCTCCCCCCAGCGCCAGGCCCAGGGCCCCCAAGTACAGGGATCTCCCCACCCCACGCTGCCTCCCAGCAGCTCCAGCCGCCCTGCTGCCCTCGCTCTGATGGGAATGCCTGTGGGGGCCCCAGCCTGAGCTCACCCACCAGGACCACCATAAACATGGGCGGGGGGGGCCTCCAGGACGAGGCTTTGCCCTCTGCCCTCCCAGGGGCCCAGAAGGCCGGATGGAAGGTGAGGAGAGTGCAGTGTGAGGCCCGGCCACGGGCCAGGCAGCCCGAGCCACATCCCCTCCACTCGGCTTGACCCAGCCCTTCCTCTGCTGTAAATTCAGGCACCGCCACTTCTTGGCAAGGGGGCAGCTGCCTGGCTCCTCTTCACCCAGGGAGCCGCCAGGGAAGGTCTGCCAGAGGCCTGGGCACAGCCCTCGCTACCAAGGGAAATGCGATTGCCCATCCATCCGTGCCAGTGCAGACAGTCTGGGGACCCGCACAGGGAACCTGGGCAGCACGGACACCCCCCCCCCAGATACCACCCGGGCTCCCCCACTCCAGCTCAGCGTCCCCCAGCACCCAGCCCTGCCCGGGGCCAGCGCTCCTGCCAACACTGCGCCATCAGACCCTGGAACTCAGCCGCCGTCAGGGATCCGTGTCCCCACGTTGCGACAGGACAAGCTCCCAGCCACCCAGGGTGGGTACCAGGGGCCAGAGAGCAGAGAGGGCCTCTCGCCCGGAGTCGGGGGGGAAGGGCAGGCCGTGCAGGACCGTTGGCCAAGGGGCAGGGTCACAGGTCACAGGGTCCTTTCAGATCACACAGGGCAGGGCCTCTAGCCGGGGCAGCTCAGGGGAGGGTGGGGCCTTGACCTCTGACCCTGAGCTTCAATCCCGCCTGGACAGCAGGCCCCAGCGGGCGGGGGCCATGGAGACGCCCAGCCGGAGGCGTGGGGGCAGGGAGGGTGAGCCCCAGCCCTCCACGCCCGGGATCATCATGAACGGAGCCCTGGCTCCAGGACCCACTGTGCGCAGCACGGACCCCCCCCACCGGGGCCCACTGTGCGCAGAGCAGCCCGGGCACAAGTCACCCCAGGAGACAGAGGCGCCTTTGTGGGTGGGGGCGGGGGCAAACCTGGTAACGAAACGAGTCACCAGCAACACGAATGCCCCTTGCCAGACGCTCACTCCCTGAGCTGGGAAAGCAGCTGGGCCTCTGCTGAGGGCTGTCCCCCACTTCCCCAAGCCCAGCGGGGAGCAGACTGTCTGCAAACCCCACCGCCCACCCCACAGGCCCGAGGCCCAGCCGGCGCGCAGGAGAGGCCCGAGCAGCCCCGTGCCCCGGCGCCTGTCATGGGCAGGGCAGACTGAGGCCAGAGGGTCAGACGCGTGCCGGCCTCCATGTGGGGTGCCTTTCACCATGTGGGGTGCCTGTCGCGATAGTGGGTGGCCTGTTGTTGGAGTCGAAGCCACCACTCCCTCCATTCAACGCCCCAGGCGGTCTCCACCCCCAGGCTGCCTCTTGCGGGGCGCGGGGCTCTCAGGAGATCGGGGGTCTGTCCTCAAAGGTGGGGTGCAGTGTAGCCCATGGTGCGTGTGCCAAGCCCACGGCCACTCTGTCCACTCGGGCGGGGAGCAGAGCAGAAGGGGGCGAGGGCCTGGCGAGTGCCCCCTCGGGAAGTGGAAAGCCAGGTCCCAGGAAGGTCGTGCCTAGGGCAGGGCCCCCAGACAAGCAGCAGCGCCCAGCCCTGGCTGCCCGAGGTCAGCCGCACCCTCAGGGTCTGGGTGGCACCCAGAGCCCAGGCACTGCTTCCTCCCCATTAACCAATGACCCGGGTTAGAAACAGGGTCACCCTTGAGCCAAAGCCAGGCCTGGCCACCTCCTGCTTGCAGCTCCCACTCCACCCTCTCCCCATCCCCCCACCCTCCCACCCCCCCACCGCGCTTCCTGCTCAGGCCAGGAACCACGGCTCCTTCACAAGGCGGACCCACCAGGGCACACGTGGGCCTGGTGTGCAGGCTCGTGAGCCCACCAGGACTGTCCTGCTGGTGTGGGGCGGGCCACCCGCTCCCCAGGGCCCTGCCAGGCCGGCCCACAGCAGCCCTCCTGGTTCCAGGTCCTTCCAACCCAGCATCCGGAGGGGGAGGCTCAGGACCAGGAGCTCCCGCTGGCCCTCTTGAGGGCCCCCCGCCCGCCGCTGGGGCCCCGCCGACTCCCTCCCTGTGCTCTGCTCCTGGCTCCTCTGGTTCCCATCTGGGAGGCCACCCAACCGCTGGTCTGGCCCCCCCACACCTTCTGCAGCCCGTGGCACGCCCCCTCCAGGAAGCCCTCAGGACTGCAAGCCTCCTCCGGGCACCAGCACTGAGCCCTGACCGCTCACCGGGTCCTCGGAGCCAGAGTCCCGGAACCACCTCCGACCCGTCCAACCTCCCGTTTCGCCGATGAGGAAACTGCCGCCAAGAGGGAACCAGAGCCAAAGCTCATCAGCCAAGAAGGTGCTCGCGGCGCCGCCTCCGCTCAGGCTGCCCTCGCCCCGCGGAAGCAAGACGCGACCCGCACAGAGGGGAGCTCTGCTGAGAGCTGGGCCCGCGCCTGACGCTCCGGCCGTTTCCTCCTTAAAGACGCGACGGACACCGACGCCGATGCCAGCGCCAGCGCCAGCGCCAGCGCCCACATGGAGAAGGCGCTCGCCCAGCGGAGGGGGAGGACGCGCCCGCCGCTCCCTCGGCAGCGCACGGCGTGGCCCGTGCCCAGGGGATGAAGCCACACACACCTCTCCTGGGCCGTCTGATGAGACATGTGCCCTGACAGGACCCCGAGCCCATCACGGGACAGGGCGTCCCCGGGGTCACCCCTAGAACAAGGCCCAACGCCCAGCCACTGTCCCCCTGCTGTTCCCACACCCAGCAGACCAGGCCCTCGGGGAAGCACGCCTGCGCGGACGCCTGGAGCCTGAGGAAGCCACTATTTTACCCCCCAGCAGGGCATCCGGGCGCAGCCACATGTGCTGAAGGCCACCCTAGACCAACTGCCTGGGCCTGGCTGCCCAGGGCACCTCCACCCCGCACCCTCCCCTCCACCCCATACCCCCACCTCCACCCGCACCCCCAACTCCACCAGCAGGTGAGGAGGGCCCTTGCGGAGCTGGGGTGTCCCTGCCGCTTCTCAGAGGACCTGACCAAGGACAGGCAGGGCTCCGGAGCCCCTCGTCTCGTCCCCCGCACACGGGCACCCACAGTGTAGGCACATGAGAGGCTGGCTGCCCAGCCACAGCCCGGGTGCCAGCCCCGCCCCAGGATGAACCCAAGTCAAGCAGCAGGAATGATCCGGAAGGTCCTCAGAGCATTTCTCCACACCCACCTGTCACCCCAATGGCAGACCCCGAGTGGAGGCGAGGCGCGCGCGGGACCCCAGCTGGCGCCGTGGGGGGGGGGGTCGCCTGTGGCCAGCCCTCGGAGGTGCAAGGACTAAACCACCAGGAGGCCTGGCTGAGGCAGCCCCCACCCCGACACAGAGCCCAGCACAGACAGACCCTCCCGCGAGTCCCCTTTCCAACAGCCACGGGCACCGGCTGCCGGCACTTGGGCCCAGCACCTCCCGGGACCCCTGCCCTCAGCGGGCGCGGCGGGTGGGCACCTCGTGTGAACACACAGGGAACAGCCCCATGGAGGGCTCCCCTCCTCACGCGGGGACCTCCCCTCCCCATTTCCTGATGCCCCGGCTGCCTGCTGGGCATCCGGGAGCGTGGACACTCCTCTCGGGGTGTCTGCCCGGCGTCCACCCGGAAGGAGCCCCAGCGGCTCCCAGAGGCAAGTTCAAAGCCCTGGACGCAGCCCTGAGTGTGGTCTGCGGGGCAGCGGGCGGGCTCTGCTCCCCGGGACCCAGCGAACTGCTCCCCTGTGGCGGGAGGGAGACTGCGCCAGCCCCGCCCCTGCACACGAGGTCGAGGTGAGGGGGGTGCTCTGACAGCTCTTCATGCCGCGCGCCCCCCACAAAAACACCACCACCCCACACGCTCGCTGTGAGCCCATCTGCGCCGAGCGCCCACTAACGTACCCCCAAATGCTGATTTCCTGGAGCGTCAGGTCTCAGCGCCATGTTCTCCACCATCGCCCAGGTGGGACCCCCGGGGCCCCCACCCTCCAACATCAAGGACATGGCGGCTCCAGCGAGGCAAGCGGGCAGCTCAGAGACCCTGGGCCGAGCCCGTCCTGACCCCCAGCGACCCCACCGGTCCCTGCCTTCTCTGCACCTGCTGTCTCACCCCAGAGGGCACGGTCGAACAGGGGGGCCCTAAGTTACGGGGTACAGAGGCGTCTCACAGTCACCCCTCCTCCCACAACCTACCTGAGGTTGTGGGGCGCGGGGGGTGGGCATTGGAGAATGACAGTCACCCAGGGTCTTCCCCACACGGTGCCCCCCGCCCACTGCCGGAGCCCCAGAGCCTGGCGGAGGCTGCACTCACCATGCTGGCAGCGGGCACCCTGGAAGCCTGGGGGACAGCGGCACAGCTGGGCTGAGCCGGGCACGCAGCTGCCACCGTTAAAACAGAGGCCGGCGCTGCACTCGGCTGAGGAGAGAGGAGAGGAGGCCCATGAGCCCACCTGCCAGGATCCATCCCTGGGGGCCCGCCCCCATGAAGCCCACCCATGGGGAGAGGCTTCAGGCATGGAAGGGGCCCAGACCTCCCCCACTGCAGCCGGGACCACACCTGAGGGCTGAGCCCCCAAACCCGGGAGGTCACTGTCCCAGCTCTGCTGTCCTGGCTCATACCCTCCCCCCGTGTGGGGTCAAGGTTCACAGACCCTATGGGCGGTTTCCCACCACAGCACCTCCCACAGATCAAAGCACTTAGTGGGGCAACAGCTGGTTTCACACTCCATCCCGCAGCCACGGGCTCTGACAGCAGCCACTACCCCACCTTCAACACCACCATGTTCCTCAGCGACTCTTAGAAGGTGTGGGATAAATGCTGTTGAATGAGTGAATGAATGAGTGAATGAGCAAAGAAGTGAGTGACTGAGTGAAAGAGTGAGTGAATAAATGAACAGGTAAATGAAAGAATGAATGAGTGAACGAATGAGGGAATGAACTGAGGGAATCAGTCAGTGAATGAATGAATGAATGAATGAGCAAAAGAGTGAGTGACTGAGTGAGCGAGTGAAAGTGAGTAGTTAAATGAACGAGTGAATGAGAGAATGAATGAGAGAATGAATGAGAGAATAAATGAACGAGTGATTGAAAGAATGAATGAGTGAATAAATGAACAGGTGAATGAGAGAATGAATGAGAATGAATGAGTGAATAAATGAATGAGAGAATGAATGAGTGAATGAGCAAAGAAGTGAGTGACTGAGTGACTGAGTGAAAGAGTGAGTGAATAAATGAACGGGTGAATGAGAGAATGAATGAGAGAATGAATGAACGGGTGAATGAAAGAATGAATGAGAGAACGAATGAGGGAATGAACTGAGGGAATCAGTCAGTGAATGAATGAATGAATGAGCAAAAGAGTGAGTGACTGAGTGAGCGAGTGAAAGTGAGTGGTTAAATGAACGAGTGAATGAGAGAATGAATGAGGGAATGAATGAATGAATGAATGAATGAATGAATGAACAAGTGAATGTGTCAGTGAATGAATGAGTGAGGGAATGAATGGACGAGGGAATGAATGGACGAGTGAGGGAATGAACGAACAACTAAACAGCAGGCAAGGCTGCAGGTGAGTCATTTGTCTAGCAGCTCTGGGCAGGCAGGAGCCGGGATGCAGACGAGGATGCTCAGGGCAGCAGGCCACCCCCAGGG
Organism: Murina feae; assembly: GCA_004026665.1. Lineage (NCBI taxonomy): Eukaryota > Metazoa > Chordata > Mammalia > Chiroptera > Vespertilionidae > Murina > Murina feae. The sequence goes on from PVJC01014521.1 coordinate 23,679, forward strand.
AAAGGAGAGAAGAGATGCACAAAGCTGTGCCCCAAACCAGGAAGGTGCGGGCGCGGGGCCGCCAGCGTGAGTGACACATACGTGCACGTGCCAGCTCTGCCAGTTCCCACACTGGGCGCAGGGAGGACGCGTCCAGAACGGAAAAGGCAAAGTGAGCGCAGAGGCAGGAAGGCAGAGGGCGGCCTTGCCAGGGCGGCAGGACCAGAGCCGGCGACTGCAGTGCCGACGCCACAGGCGTGGTGAACCGGCTGCGTTCAGGCGCTCCGGGGGCAGGTGGCAGAGACCCCATAGCCCTTCCCAGGCGCCTGCGGCCTCACACCTTCCGCTCCCTCTGCCGTGGGGACCTCTTGCTCAGGCAGGTGCGAGGCCCACCGCTCCAGGCACACGGGCGACCGGGGCCCCAGACAGGGGGCAGCCTTCCCAGAGCCCCATGGGGCCAGCACCACGCACCCTCCTCACTCACCTTTCTCCGTAGAGTCATTTACCCTCCTCCCCCTCCCGCCCCCTCCCATAGGACATGAGGCCATGAGAGCAGGGCCTGCGGTCTCTGCTCACTGCCCCTCCCGCGCCTGCACAGCAGCCCCCAGATGTGCTGTAGGGACAGTCTTACTGTCTGGACTCTGTGGTTACTATTCCCTCCTTTCTTTTTAAAGAACTCCATTGGGAAACACTACAGGGTCTGTCTCCGGAATCCACAGGGCTCATTAGCACAATAAAGGCTCTGAGAAGTCCTGCAAAGGGAACTGCTTAACTGAGCTGTAGGAGTGCTTCCTGGACTGCAGATCCCTTCCCCAGGGCTCCTCACAACCCCCAGGAGCTGGCTCCCAGCACCTCTCCATCCCCACTGTCCCCTTCCTCAGCCTCGTGGATGGGCTGAGCCCAGCCGCACGGAGAGGTAGCCTGTGTCCATCCCAGGGTCTGCGTGTGGGGCCTGGGGATACAGCTGCTCCCCCTTATCCTTCAAGGAGGGGGAGCCGGGACCAGGGCTACTATGGCTGAAACATCGTGAGGGTCCAGGCAAAATCTGTTATCCAGCCTCGTCAGCACGGCTCCGTGGTTGAGCATCAACCTATGAACCAGGAGGTCATGGCTCGATTCCCGGTCGGGGCACTTGCCCAGGTTGCAACTCAATCCCCAGTGTGGGGCGAGGAGGAGGCAGCCGACTGGTGATTCTCATCACTGATGTTTCTCTCTCTCTCCCTCTCCCTTTCTCTCTGAAATCAATAAAAATATATTTTTAAAAATCTGTTAGCCAACTGGGACAGAGGTGGCAGAGATCCGCTAAGCAGGAAAACTCGAACCCCAACAACGGAGGGTCGGAGCCCAGACACCCCCAGGGCGTGTGTGCGAGGCCACTGGGCGTGGGAAAGCCAGCACTTTTCCTCTCGGGTCACCTCCTGGTCACCATACTGCGAGTGGGTCTCCAAGGAATCCCGACACCATGACGAGCTTCCTGCCATTCTCTGCTCGGGCACCAGGCCCTCGCCGCAGTCCTGCACAGCGCCAAGCCCCCGACACCATCGCGCATGGGCCTGCATCTCCAGGCCCCGTGGAAGCAGGAAGCCCATGTGGCAGGTGCAGGGGGACAGGCAGCAGGTGTCAGCTGCTCCTGCGCCGCCCCGCCTGCCCCAGCCTGACCGCCAGAGAGCCTGGCCTTGGACAGAGAGAAGGTTCTGGAAGGGCTGGAGGGATGATGGAGCGGGGAGGGGCAGAGGGTAAGAACTGGGGAGGTTGGAGGCAGAGTCCGCTGACCCAGCCCCTCCCCGCTGCGCAAGACAGCGCCAGTCCCTCGTGAGGGCCCTTCCCCTACGTCACACCCTCTCCACCAGCCTCGGGAGCCCGCAGACCCTGACCCGGCCTGCAGCCCTGATGCCTGTAGGCACGCTAGCCAGGAGGGGCCAAAGCAGCCACCAGACTCCCCAGCGAGGCAGCGGCGGGGCTCCTGCACCTGCGCACTCGGGCAGCGAGGGAATGTGAGCCCCAGAGCAGGAGGCAGAGGCTGTTCATGGTGGGAAGGCCCCTCCCCGCGAGGGCAGCTCCAGGAAGACACCCGCCAGCGGCCAGCACCGACCGTTCCCCTCTGCCCCCACCCCTCTTCCTCCTGCTCTGCTCCAGCCGCCCCTTGGGCCTCCAGGCCCACCCCCACCTCACCTCCACCCTCCACAGATGCCCCCGTGGTGCTGGGCTCCGCATCCCAACCCCAGTATCTGCCAGCAGCCTGCCTCCCCATAAGACGTGGGGTCCCCCCCGGCACTGCCCACAGCCCCTCTGCATCTCCCTCGGCGGCGGAGCAAACACTGACGAATGGACGAGTGAGGGAAGGAAAGAATGAGCCAGCACCGCCCCCCCCCCCCCCCCCGGCCCCGGGAACCGAGCTGCTTCCAACAGGACAGCGAAGAGTCAACTGTCAGTCACCGCAGTGCAGGTGCCTTCGCTGTCACTCACGCCGCCGAGTGAGGAGCGGGTCCCACGGACCAGCAGCACGGCCTGCGGGTTCGCGGGGGGTCGGGTCCTGAGTGGAAGAGCAGAAATGGCCCGGCCGGCGGGCTCAGCGGCGGAGCGGCGGCCTGTGAACCAGGAGGTCCCGGTTGGACTCCCGGTCGGGGCACCGGCCTGGGTTGCAGGCTCCGTCCCCAGTAGGGGGCGTGCAGGAGGCAGGCAGCCGATCCATGATCCTCATCATTGAAGTTTCTCTTTCTCCCTCTCCCTTCTTCTCTAAAATCAATACCAAAAAAGTTTTTTTAAGTAGAAATTACGCTCTCGCATGCATTTGCTCGTCCCATGTCCTGCTCAGTCCGAGCCTGAAGCTTGTCCCACGGCGGACGCGGGAGTGAACCACACCCTGGCGACTCCTCACGCTCTCCCTTCCAGAATGGTCCTGACGCCACTGTCACTCGGGTGACATTTCATCCGACGCCTTTCCCAGCGCCCCCAGTGACGGCGGGGAAGCGTGTGCTTCCTCGCGGGGTGGGCTCCTGCGGAGGAAGCGGTGAAATCCACGCGGTATTTACCAGGAATCTTCCCAGCATCCTCTACTGCCCTTCTTCTCGCCACGTTCTCGCCATCGTCAGTCCCACCTCCGTCCAGGACTTCAGAGCCCAGCAGTAAGGGAGCCGCGCCCTGCACTCCCCGTGGGTGTCTCCCCGTCCGCAGCCCCGGCTCTGCGTCCCTCGGACTCGGCTGGACGGCAGGACGCGCGTCCGGAGCCCCGAGGCTTCTCAGTGGAGCTGAGCTCCCTCAGGATCTCCCAGGATCCCGTTTCCTCGGAGACAAAGCAAAGAAGCCGGTGCCGCTGCCGCCCGACCGTCACCCGTCCTGTCCCTCCGCGGCCTCGGCAAGCGAGCTCCTCACACAACCAGCCGCCGCGCTGCTGCCGGGACCCGGGGGGCGCACCCACCCAGGGCGAGATGCCCCGTGGCCCCCACCCCTCCCCTCACACTGCCCCCCCGACACAAGGACACATGGGCTTTTCCTGGGTCACTGAGACAAACAGATAAAAGCCAAATACACAGACAAGTAAATCCTGCCCTAAAAACAGGGTTTTTAAAAACAACCAACCAAGAAAGCCAACGCATCAAGTTCCAGATACATGGAGTGACCCTGTCCCAGGGATCCTGTCCCGGGGGATCCCGTCCCGGGGGATCCTGTCCCGGGGGACCCTGTCCTATCCCAGGGATCCTGTCCCGGGGGATCCCGTCCCGGGGGATCCTGTCCCGGGGGACCCTGTCCTATCCCAGGGATCCTGTCCCGGGGGATCCTGTCCCGGGGGATCCTGTCCCGGGGGACCCTGTCCTATCCCAGGGATCCTGTCCCGGGGGATCCCGTCCCGGGGGATCCTGTCCTATCCCGTGGAGACCCTGTCCTATCCCAGGGGATCCTGTCCTGGGGGATCCTGTCCTGTCCTGGGGGACCCTGTCCTGTCCCGCGGATCCTGTCCCACGGATCCTGTCCCAGAGGATCTTGTCCCAGGGGACCCTGTCCTGTCCCGGCGGATCCTGTCCAGGGGGATCCTGTCCTGTCCCGTGAGGACCCTATATCACAGGCACCCTGCCCCATGTTTCCTGGTAGATGTGACAACCTGGACCCCCAAGGCCAGGTCTAGTGACTGAGACCCCCCATTTCCCCACTCCCAGCCCAGCCCTCACCTCTGGGAGGCCAGGCTGCCCTGGGGACGGTGTGCCAGGCCAGGCCCCACCCCAGGATGAGGAACCTCAGGTTCTGCCATCCTCAGTGGGTTCAGGCCCCACCTGTCAAAACCTGCACCCCCACCCTGCACCCACTCCTGCACCCTCACCCCTATATCCCACCCTTTATCCTCACCCGTGCACCCCTATCCTGTGCCCACTCCTGCACCCCCACCCATACAGACTGGCCTCCCTCCCAGGGTCTGGCCAGCCCCTGGCCCAGTTGCTCCTCCCATCCAACCCTGGGATGGTCACTCCAACACCCAGGAGAAACCAGGGCTGCTGGACACACCAGGACACGCGCTGGTCCCCTCCCCCAGCCCAGGAACCAGCCACGTCCTGCACCATGTCCCTTCCGGGGGGGACAGGCCCAGCCTCCCCCACTAAGCCTGGGGACACGCCTCCCATTACTGTCACACTTGCTAGGCCAACTCGGAAGGCCTGCGGAGCCGCAGCAGAGCGGAAAGGGGGACCCGGCTTTGATGTCTGCCTGCACCCACTCAACAGACCCCTTTGTTTTCCCAGACGCCAGCCTGAGGCTGCACACATCAGCGCTGCAATCAGACCGGACAGAGGGCCGCTGAGGGGCGGGATGCCCCCCCAGGGCAGCTGGCCAGCGTCCACCAGGTCCACCAGCCCGTCCCTCCCGCCCTCGGCCAGGCTGCTTCCCTCTCCTCTCCCCTCACTCCCTTCCGGAGAGAATCATTCATTTCCTCTCCTGAGAAAACACCCCGCTCTCCTCTCCCCCCCCTGCAGTTCACCTCAGATCTCCCCAGCCAGGTTCCTGTGAGGAGGGAGGGACCAGTGGCCCGGAGGACGGGCTAGGACGCGACCTCTAAAAGCCGGTTCCCTCCCGGTCACCGCAGTGAAGCCCTGGACGGGGGAAGCTGGGCCCCCAGCCCCCTCACGGCACGGGATGCATGTCAGCGAGGGGACACCAGGAGGGGTGCTGAGCCCAGGCAGCCTCCCTGCTCTCCTCCGCCATGAGCCCCCCCCTTCCACAAAGTAGGGGTGTCCCAGGTGCCCACAGGGCCCAGACACCCGGTTCCAGCCTGGCCGCACCTCTCAGAGCCACCTGGCCACGGGGCTCCCCACCACTGCGACCACCAGGACTCGCTCTCAGGACAGGGGTGGGGGTCAGGGATGGGGGTGCAGGAGTGGGGGTGCAGGAGTCAGGAGGCAGTGACTGCATTCAGCAGACACGGTTGAGGCCAGGGCGCCACGCCCATTGAGGCCAGGGCCCCGTGCCCAGCCCGGCCCTCCTGGATCAAAGGGGGCCCAGAGGACAGGATGTGGGCGTGGTGGGCCGTGACACCGACCCGAACCAGGCCCAGGGAGCCGCTCCCGCCGGTGCCAGCCCCCGCCGGCCACCACGGGTGCATGGCGCCCCAGCCCCTCCTCGCCCGTGTGATTCATCATAACAGTCTCCGCGAGCAAGCGCACTGGCAGGAGGCGTGGCCTGGGCGCTGCTGGGACAGCCCACCAGGCGCAGAAATGGGGGCAGCTGCACCCAGGCAGCCAGGGGCACAGTCCCGGGAGACGGGGCTCTTCCGACAGGTCTAGTGTCTGCAGGCGGCGCAGGTGGGGGACACTCACCGGAGAGGCAGCCCTGGTCACCTGGCTGCTGGCTCCACCCTGGGCAGCACCTGAGCACGGGCTGGGCCTCCATGGCGTACACCTGCCTGTAGGCCGTGTAGTAGACGGTTCTAGAAGAGGAGGAGGAGGGACACGCTGGCGCATCTCACCCTCTGCGCCCGGCTCTCCCCACCCCTCCCCCACACACACTACAGATTCTCGGCGCCCATCTCACAGGGGAGTGGGTGGGAGGCCTGTGTCCGAGACCGGCCGAGGTGCTCACCACAGCGCTCGGCCCAGGATGGCCTGCTCCCCTCCCCCACGGCAGCGCCAGCTCCAGCGGGTGTCAGGCGCCAGGAGGGACATCGGGCCTCACCAAGAGGGTCTCAGAGGGTTGGGGGGCGTCAGACTCTAGAGCTCAGCTGAGAAGCAACACCAGCTTCCAAAATGGCCCCCGTGGACCAGGTCCCGGTGCTGGGCGGGCCATGCATGCCGGAGCCCGTCCAGCCCCAGGCTCTCAGCCCACTGGCTCACCAAGGAGCTGGGCAGCAGACTGCCCGGGAGGGTCCAGGGGGAGAGCGGGTAGGGTAGGAGGGGGTCCGTCGCCACCCAAGGAGGATGGTGCTGGACAGGGTCCTGGGGTTGCCAGGAGGAAGCTGCCCTAACAGGAGGACTGAGCATGCTCAGTGCACGGCGCCGGGGACAGAGGGGAGCAGGCAGAGGGCGCATGGGGTGGGGGGCAGCCTGGAACCCAAATGGCCTCAGTCCCCGCTGGTTCCAGCTCAGACAGGGTGGGTGTGGCCCTTAGGAAGGCAGAGGAGCTGGGAGGGGCTCCAGGCAGCTGCCTAGCCCAGCCCCCCGCAGTCTCTCCACCATCCACAGCCTGGGGGTGGGAGGGCATCTTGGTGGAACAGCCAGCAGGAGGCCACCCCCAGCCCTGGACTCTCCCTGGGCCACAAACCTGGAGGGGGGCTGGCCCACACAGCACCCCACCCAGCGGCACCCCACACCCCAGGGTCCCTAGATCCCAGCTCCTCATTGGGAGGGTCTCTGCCCACCAGAAAGCCCCATTCCTGCTTCTCCAGAGGGTGGGCTGCCTCTGCTGGTCACCTGGGCACCACCCTGACCCCTTCCCCCCAAAACCTCCCCCTCGCCTGCTGACACAAGACAGAGGGCTCACTGCCCCTGCCCACCCCGTTCTCACTGCTGTGCTGGCTGAGCGGTACCCCGAGTCCAGGCCGCCCCAGAGCTGGGATGTGACCTCATCTGAAGACAGGGCAGTGGCAGGTGTCCCACGACCAGGATCCTTACGAGGAGAGGGAAGTGGGCACAGAGCAGAGGCCACGGGAGGTGGCCATCAGCCCCGGCACTTGGCTGATGGCCATGGTCACAGCAGCTGGAAGGGCCTGCCCAGACGCCCATCCAGCCTCCAGAGGGTCCACCTCCACCCTGTCGTGGGGACTTCCACTGCAGGACCGAGTGCCCTGGGGTTTCAGCCGCCCCGTTCGTCACCACCTGTTCCAACAGCGGCAATGACACTCCGCGCCCAGCGCTCAGCCATGCCCTCGGGTCCTCTGGTGGCGAGGGCCTGGGTCCATGATGACAAGACTGGGCACGCGGAGGTGGGGGCAGGAGGGAGGCAGGGAGGGTGAGGCAGTGGAGGTACCAGAGAGGAAGGGACTGGCCAGCCACCCTGCAGCCTCCGGCAGTGACCCCTCCCGGCTCCCACTGTGTCGGCAGGAAGGTGACCAGCCGACAGCCACCAGGGTCAAGGGCCCTTGAGCCGGGAGCGGCCGGAGGGCCTGGGCTGCTGTGTCTCCAGGAAACGAAACCCGCTCGGGGGTGCTGGGCTCGGCCCTCGGCAGCCTGGGAGCCGGTGGCCCCAGGGGCCGGGACCCCACAAACAATCAGGGCGGCTTCCGGGAAGCGGGCAGCCCACCGGCGGCTGGGGGTGGGGGGCTCTGCACGTCCCGCCTGGAGGATAGGAACCGCCTGCACCTGCGCCTGCGGGGACCCCGCAGCGCGACTGTCTGGCAGAGCGTGTCCGGGCCCTTCCGTCGTAAATATTTATCCCTCTCCCGGGTACGTGCAGGGCCTCGCATCCCCGGGAAGCCCTGCTGACCCGGCCCATCTGCCACCCTCCCCGATGGCCCCTGGAGACAGGCGGTCAGCCTGCAGCCCCCGGGGTCCCCGAGAGTGGACCCCTCACTCCCCTGCAGCTCTCGGGGGACCCCTCACGGGCTCCAGCCACCACCAGGGAGCTGGTCCACAGGAGCCACTGTCACAGGAAGAGGTCCCGCCAGGCTGGTGCTTCCCCTACAGCCACCTGGACCCCTGGCCGCAGCGCAGCAGGGTCTGGGCAAGGGCCTATGGCAAACCCCCATGGGGGCTCTGTGACCCAAGCAACCCCTTCCCCCTCCCTCTCTCCGTCCCTCCTCTTTCTCTCTCCCTTCCTTCCTCTCTCCTTTCTTTCCTTCCTTCCTTCCTGTGTCCCCACCGAGGGGGACAGCCCTTTCCTGCCTGGGCTCCCCAGCCTGGGTGGCTGTGAGGGCTGCGGCTAGGCTCCTCGGGGAGGGGAGGGGAGGGGCTCCTGATGCGCTGGAAGCACCGTGGAGGGGGCGGCCTGGCTGCTGGTCTGGGCAGATAGGGTGAAGGGGGGGCAGGAGGCTCAGGGGTTCCCCAGGGACCCAGAGCCTCGTGGGGTCCTGAAGAATGTACGGGGGTAAGGGGGGCTGAGGGGTGAGCCAGCAGCGGTGGTCTCCCCGGGGCGGCCACAGCCTCGGCCGCTGCAGGGACATCTGGACGAGGCATGTGCGGAGCCTCCCACATGGACAGAGATCTCAGCCTCAGGCGTCGCGGGACCTGACACGGAACACGCAGGAGCCCTCTAGAGGGAGGCGGGCTGGGCCCCCAAAACCCTGCTTTGACCCTGGTTTGAGGAACCCCCACAGGACACCTGGTGGGGGGAAGGGCAAGACTCTTCACCTGGAGTGAGTGCTGGGGGGCAGCCTTGCGTGGAGCTGGCCACCGACGGGTGCTCCCACCCGTGGCTGCTCCCGCTGCGGCCCCCCAGGCCCGGCTGGAGGAACCGGGCCTGCACCCAGGGCTCCCTGGCAGGGCGGCGCTCGGCTCCCCGGCTGGCCCGGGCTCCTGCTTCCAGGATGGGGCCCGTTCACCACGAGTTGTGGCGAGTGTGTGCACCTGCGTGACCTCATCCTGTTTTGTAAACACACGCACTGCGCCACCGCCACACGCACTGTGCCACCCCCACACATACTGCGCCACTCCCACACGCACTGTGCCACCCCCACACGCACTGCGACACCCCCACACGCACTGCGCCACCCCCACACGCACTGCGCCACCCCCACACGCACTGCGCCACCCCCACACGCACTGCGCCACCCGCACACGCACTGCGCCACCCGCACACGCACTGCGCCACCCGCACACAGACTGCGCCACCCGCACACGCACTGCGACACCCGCACACGCACTGCGACACCCCCACACGCACGGAGGTGGGTCTGGGGACAGGTGAGGGCCCATGCTCCTCAGCATGTCCCTTGTAGGGGGGCCCCATGCTGTAGGGTGTCCAGCCACAGCCCTGCCTCTACCTGCAGGCGACGGCAGCCGTGTCCTCCCAGCTCCAGTCACCACAGACACTGTCCCCAGCCCATCCTCGGTCCCCAGAAGGGAGGGGGGCCAGCTGCCTGTCCCAGCTTAATGGACCTCCTCACCTCTCCTCTGAACCTACAGCAGATCGACATTTAAAATGAGAGCTGCACTCCCCCCAGGCTGTGGGCAGGTGCCCCAGAGCCCCTGGCACAGCAGGTGCATGGATGACTCCCCCAAACTGTGTAGGCAACTCCTCCAAACCTCCCTGAGAGGCTGGGCACAACGCCCATCAAAACATTCAGTGCCACCTTCCCCCACCTGCCCAGCAGCGCCAGCTTCCAGGCAGGAGTTGCCCAAGAGGAGCCCCCCCCCCCCCAGCTCTGCGATGGGGCGCACCGGGATGCGAGTGCAGAGGAGAGGTGTGAGGTGTGCAAAGGCGCTCCCCACGTTCGGTTCTGAAATAAAATCTTGAGCAACAGAAGGTTTCACGTGGGCTCGGGCGCGAGACCAGGGGTCAGGCTCCAGCGGGAACTCCCAGGCTGGGCCCGGCTTCCACCTCTCACCTCCTCCCTCCCCAGGGGGTTCTCCCCGACAGGATCCCCTCCCTCTTGCCAGCTCCCCATCCCCACCCACCCAGAGGTCCCAGGGGCCAGCCAGCAGGACAGCTGAGCTCCAGCCTCAGCCCCTGGGGGTGGGAGGCCTTGGCCTCCGTCAGATGAGGGACTTGGGGGGAGGCACAGGTGGCCCCGACACCACAACCCTCCCCGGCCCGGCCACCCTGCTCCTGATGTGCGCACAGCCCCCTCCCACCCGGCACCCACGTACCTGCGCTCGTGGCTCACACACCAGGCCTGCCGCCTGCACCCCGGCTTCCACATGGGCACCACGCGGCTGAAGGCCCGCACACAGGGCTGGCGGCGGCCCACCAGGGTCAGCTCCTGCTCGGCACACACGTGGGGCCTGGGACAGAGGACGGGGGTCAGTAGCTCTGCCCGACACGCCTGGCTCCTGCCCCTTCCCTAAAGCCACCTGGCCTCATTGCCACCCTCTACCCCGCAGCTGTCTGCTGGCCGCCAGGTCCTCCCAGAGCAACATCTGCCCCATCCAGCCTCCCTGACCCAAGGCTACACACACACAGTCCTCCCAGCATCAGCACTCGGACCCACCAGCCCCACGGCCATAAGCCAGACCTCTGGGGACTCGGGTACAGACTCGCCTTGGAGAACCGTTGGCCTGAGTGGCTGGGTTTGGGTCTCAGCCCCCATTTCCGCCAGCACTGGGCCTCCCTGTGTCCAGCCCCACCCCCGGGCAGGAGGACGCGGACTTGGCATTGGGGTGCGCCCAGGCTGCGGGGCAGTGGTCTGGCCACTGGGCCAGGGGGAGAATGCCCTATAGGGGCGGGGCAGGAATCAGGGAGTGGGGTGCTATTCTCAGAAGGGCCCCCTTCCTTCTCAGCCCCCCTCCAACCTCAGCCACGTGGGCGGCTGCTGGTCAGCGAGATGACATGCCTCAGAAGCACAAGTTAGCAGCTTCCCATTTGGGGGGTGGAGGAAGTGGGGTGGGAGCAGGGTGGAGGGAGCAGACAGGACCCTCTGCCCACCCAGGTCAGGGGAGGGGTGCCTGCTAGATGCCCTGCTTCCACCTGGGGCAAGGAAGGCATCTCAACAGGGCCGTGAGCCCAGCTCTGTGGAGGGCGCTTCCTCCGGGCAGAAGGGGCTCCCGGGGCTGGCGGCCTTCACCCAGAGTCAAGGGGAGGTGGGCCGAGCTCTGTCCCTCTGGGGGGTGGTCCAGGCTCCGAGACCAGACCGCACAATGAAGGCACCGGGGGCAGGAGGTGAGGGTGGGAAACCAGGGCAGGAGGTGAGGGTGGGGAACCAGGGCAGGAGGTGAGGGTGGGGAACCAGGGCAGGAGGTGAGGGTGGGGAACCAGGGCAGGAGGTGAGGGTGGGAAACCAGGGCAGGAGGTGAGGGTGGGAAACCAGGCAGCAGCCTCTCGGAGCTGGACACCTGCTGACCCCTCACCCCAAGGGCGGGAGGGCGGCTGGGCTGTAGAAGCATCTACATCATGTCTGTGTCCACAGGCTTGGGTTTGGGCTCTGAACCTGCAGCGCCCGGCCTGGCTGCAGCCCAGGTGGGGAAGCGCTGGGGCCACGAGGGTCTGAGAGGGTCATGGCAAGAGCCACTTGCAAGACCAGACTTGAGCTTGGAGCCCCTTCCTGTGGGGGGAGGGGGGGCCAGCGGGTCGATCTAACCAGCTGCCTGGCTGCATTCCCAGCACAGCTGCCAGGCGACCCCAGCCCTCGGGGAAGAGATGTCCCCTCTAAGCCCTGCTCCCACCGCCGGCCAGAGCGCCAGGGTGTGGGGACACCGTCCCCCTGCCCCCAGACCTGCTCCCATCACCTGGTCAGCAGGAGCCACAGCACCAGCCACGTCACTCCCACAGGCCCCCTTATACTACCTCCCCCGTGGGTCCCCGAAAGCCCCCGCAGAGGGTCAGGACAATGTGCAGGTCAGAGAGGCTGGGAGGCAGCACCTCCGAGGACAAGGCACTTCCTGGGACCTTGCAGCCCCTCCTCCGCCCCTCTGAGCTCCAGCAGCCCACCTGCCCCTCAGCAACAGCCTCAGCCTGGAAACCTCTGGGGAGCAGGGCGCCTTCCCCCTTCAGATGCCAGCCATGCCCAATGCAATCCCACTGCACAGCCCACGGTGACCCACCACGACCCCCCTCCACCCACTGCAGGTCCCCCCTCCACCCACTGCAGGTCCCACCTCCACCCTCTGCAGGTCCCACCTCCACCCACTGCAGGTCCCCCCTCCACCCTCTGCAGGTCCCACCTGCCAATCAGACAAGTCAGGTGCCTTGAGGATGGAGGCCATAGAGGTGAGCTCAGAGGTACCACTGAATTCACCAAGCACAAGGCAGGCTGAACAGCAGCTCCAAGTGTGTGTGTGTGTGGGGGGGGGACGGGGGTACTCCGCTATCTGCCCAGGGAGGGGGCCCCAGGAGGAGCCCAGATTTGACAGGGGAGGAGAGTGTGGAGGAGGATTTGGGAAGAGACAGAGGAGGTCTCAGTGCAGTCCTTTAGCCCCGGCTGCACAGGCTGCCCAGGCCCTAGGGGAGCAGGTGACGTCACAACACACCCCCTGGGCTCAGGAAAGGGGCCGAGAAGGCAGCTGGATCTCCACAGGGGCCCCCTGAGCCTGCGACCTGGCCAGCCCCTGGGCTCCCCTCGGACACGCCGGACACCCTGGGGTCGCAGGAGGCAGGAATGTCTGGCAGAAGTCACTAGCAT
>PVJC01014522.1:0-36572 GCA_004026665.1 Murina feae
GGTTGGTGAGGATTCTAGTTAAGACATAACGTTTATGGAACAGTATCAGGCACACAGCACCCTCCGTACATGCTAGCGGCCATTACTGTTTACGAAGCATTCCACGTGTATTACCTCATTCATTCCTTTCACTCACACCATGAGGTAGCTGTCCATGTTATCATCATTTAACAGATGAAGGAACATGACCCTGAGAGGTGAAGTAACATTGTCAAGGTCACACACTGGAAAGTGACAGAGCTGGAACTTGGAGACCTGCTTTCCTGCTTCCCTGGGCTTGGTGGCCCTGCCCACGGCAGTGCAGCTGCTCCAGGCAGGAGCATGCTCAGGCCCACTCCTGCGCCCACCCATACTGTGGGATTAGCTGCCTGGCACAGCTACTGTGTTTCTGGCATTGATGTTGTCCCCCTGGGAGATGCCACCACGGCTGCATCGGCCCTCACCCACCACCGGCATGTCAGAAATTTACTTAGAAGCGAGAAGCAGACAACTGTGACAGCAGGTGTGATTCCTGTGGGCACCCGCCTCCCTGCATGAAGTCTGCAGGCGGTGCGTTTGCTCTGGTGTGCGGGTGGCTTGATGGGGAATAGCCCTTTCCCCAAAGCCAGCGAGAACCCAGGACTGGACACATCACTGTATTGTGGGCTCTTTCAGGATCCAGCGCCAGAACAGATGCGGGGCCCAGATGTTCCTGCCCCTTCTTACCTGGCTGGAGGGAGAGGCCCAGGTGGTGGGGGGGGGGGGTTGGAAGAGGAGGGAGAAAGAGGAGGCTAAGTGCTGAATAAAGACAGGCCTGCTTTTTGCTTAAAAATCCAACACAAGCCTGCACTCCGGTGAAGGCTGTCTGCCCCCAGTGGTGGTCCCCTCTCACACTGAGGGCACTCTGGCCGAGTTGAGTACTTTTCCCAGTCTCATCCCACCCCATCTTCCTATTTTGGGGACTGGAAGTCCAACAAGGAAGTATTCAGCACAGTGACAGGTTTTCTCTTCCCACTTGAGCAGCCTAAGACACTGACACATCTGTGAAAAAATGCACCCAGCAGCCCATCAGAGACCCTGCAACTGCCTGGAGAATAACAATTCCCGCTGCTGTCTGCTAAAGGTCATCCTCGGGGCCGGAGGAATTTTTCCTGAACCACAAAGGAGGCACAGATCAAATGCCTGTCATAGCACCCTGCAGAAAACAAGGCGCAACCAGAAGTCCCCATTCATCTAAGGAATCTTTGAAAATCCTGCCTTGGGTGGAGTGACATTTGGTAACAATAAAAACAGTTCCCTTGGCGGGTGGCCCTGGGTATGGTTAAGGCTGCCGGGTAGACTGCCCCCTCCAGGGATTGTGTCTCCCCCCCCTCCCCCCCAAGCTTTCAGGAAGTTTCCAAGAATGTCAGGAAACCTGTCTGGCCTTGGTAGGTCCCAGCCCACCTGCCTACCCAGGCTTCCTCTCCGCCCACATCACAAGGGAAGGGGCCTCTGGAACAGCACTTTCTTCTGCTAAAGACGAGTGGGGCTGCTTCACCTTTTCCCACAGTGTAAGCCAGGGGTGGGGAACGTTCCTGGGCCATACGGTCCGGCCCTTCCAAGGCATTAGGGGTGAGTTCATTAAGTGCCTGACCAAATACAGCAGGCTAATTTTTAAGTTGATCATTTTGGATGGCCCCCGAATGATGTTATAAATATCCAGATGGCCCTTGGCAGAAAAAGGTTCCCCACCCCTGGTGAAGCTGACCAGGGTCAGTTTAGGAAGAGTCGCCAGGCACAGCTACTCACAGATGTGTGTTTCCAACAAGTTATTTCTGCTCCCACCCCACTCAGATCCTGAGGGTGGAATCCTGGACGGCGAAGCAAAACATCTCTTCGGCTATACAGCAGTGGGTCTCAGTAAACCTGCTGCTCTTCTTTCACTTTTTTTTTATTACAACAACTAATATATGTAATGTACTTTCAAAGGTATATGCAAAGTACTTTTTAGAATTAACATCTCATGATTTTTCTACCACCTCTACGAGAATGGTATGCAATTTTACCTTCTTTCTTTCTTCCTCATCTGAAAATGTGATTTTGATTTTTTGGGGGTATAGCTGGCAGCACTGAAATAGAATGTAGGACTAATATAGGAGAGAACTACTGGTTTTGTACTGGCAATAATGGTAGGGGCAAGATGAAGAAAGGAACTTCTCTCTGGACCATTTTGACGTGAGGTACACTTCATTGCTGAATTCCTTGAGCAACTCTAATAACTTTGGTGTGATTGGTGTGATGAGAAATGTCAGCATGACATTCATTTACAAACTATTCTGTGGCCTAGGAAGGAAAATTAAAAAAAATATATATATATATATGTGTGTGTGTATATATATTTTTAATAAAATATATATTTTATAGTTATATATGTTATTTAAAATATAAACTGAGTGGCCAGATTATTATGATCACCTGATGTTTGTAGGCAAATTAGCCATACACTGCATCATATGGGATATGGAAGCCGAAGGCCTGTTTGAACACCTTTGCTGTCTGCAGTTACCAAGGTAAAATGTCTCCAATTCGCACAGGAACACAATTGGACAGTCGAGCATTGGGAAAAAGTCATGTGGTCCGGTGAATCACATTTCCAATTGCATCATGCAGGTGACAGAGTGAGAATTTGGTGGAAACAGCATGAAAGCATGCACCCCACATGCATGACTACAACCCTTCAAGCTGGTGGGGGCAGTGTTATGGTTTGGGGCATGTTTTCCTGGCATGATTTGGGCCCTTTAATTCATGTGGAACAACGTCTGACTAGCACAACATACCTAAATATCATTGCTGATGAAGTTCATCCTATCATGCTGATCGTATATCCCAATGGAGATGGCTTCTTCCAACAAGACAATGTGCCATGACATGGTGCTCATATTATGCAGGAGTGGTTTTAAGAACATGAGGGAGACTTTACCTTGCTTAGGTGGCCCCCACAATCACCAGATCTCAATCCAATTGAGCATTTGTGGGCCAAAATTCAAAAAGCCATCAGGCAGCTGGTTCCACAACCATCAAATCTCACAGAACTGGACAGTGCTATTCACCAGGCATGGTGTCAGATTCCTCGCATCACCTTTCAACATATCGCTGAGTCAATGCCAAGAAGAGTTGCTGCAGTGTTGAAGGCAAAAGGTGGCCCAATGAAGTACTGATGGGGTGGTCATAATAATCTGGCCACTCAGTATAGGTAATATTAAGTATACAACATGGAAAATATAAATATATGTTACAAAATAAAAACATTTGGTAATGTTCTTTTTCCTCCCTTCAAAACACTGTTTCACTGTAACCGAGGAATTGTCCTACTTATTTAAACAACTATATTTAATGTTTATTAAATTGTTATAGGGTCATGACTTCAAAGATGAGATAATGTAACCGCACATCTGTCTGTTGCTTTATACATTTTAAAGCAATTTCAAATCAATTTCCTTCTCTAATTTGATCCTTAAGATCACCTGTGGCTTAGAACTGAATATAATTTTTCTTGCTTCACGGATTAGAAAATTAATGTTTATATAGTAGATGAGATGACCTGCTTTGGTGATAGAAACTAGATTTTTCAGTATTTGGTTCAGTATTTGGTCCAAGTTACCTTTCTAGAGATTTGGAGGATTTTTAATTTTTATTTTTTTTTAGCTTCCTGAGAGAGGATTACTGTTAGGTGATATGAGTCAAAATGTCTGTAAGTCTGGCATCATTTCACTTCAGACAGACAGACACAGGCCCATACACACTGCCCACGTGAATTCTTGAACGTTTTGCCTGTGTTGATTACATTTTACTTTTCTGCAAGCTGAGCATTTCAGTGCCTGTTATGAGAGGACTATTACTCTGTGGCCTGGGTGGTGGCTGAAGTTTCTTGTGGACAGGTGTGCTCCACCTGCATCAAATCTGCAGCACAGTGGTGACAAGTAACACTCGAGTGGCTGGGCAGCTCCTGGGGAAGCTGGGGCTTGGTGTCCGGAGGACTCGGGGTTTCCAGGGAGGTCGGGAGGACAGTGGCGCTAGACTCGATTGAGTCGCCTCCTGGGGTAGCGTTGGAATCGGTATTCCCAGATGAGGCAAGGGGCATCAGAGAAGGGTGGAACATGGTTAGTGAAACACCCCACACTCACCCGGGTGCTCTCCTGACTAGGTCATGTAGGAGACAGAGGGGCTGATAGAAAGAGGTGGAACCCGCTTCAGCAGGAAAGCCTCTCCCCTGTGGGTCCCAGCCCGGTTGGGAGGCCATTGTGCGTCAGGAGGCAGCTATGAAGAAAAGAGACTTCCATAGAGGATGCACACTTGGGCCTAAGGTCTGCATCTGACAGCAGTGGTAGTTGATTTGTTGAGTCCAGTATTTAAAATGTTTCTGAACTACAGTATCTTTAGGAGGGGCCTGATTTCCATAGTGTGTTATACCAGTAGGTTCAAGCACTGCCTATAGTCTTTCCCTTCAGATCAACGATATTGAGATATAATTCACCATTTTAAGGTGTAGAGTTCAGTGGTTTTTATTGCAAGGTTGTGCTTTCATCACCATCAATCGCAGAACATTTTCATCACCTCAGAAAGAAACCTTGTACCGATTAGCAGTTATATTCCCATCCCCCGTCTCCTGTCTCCAGGCCCCAGCAACCACTGATCTACTTTTGGTCTCTCTGGATTTGTCTATTTTGGACATTTTCCATAAATGGAATTAATGCAACTCTGACCTTTTGCATCTGGCTTCTTTCACTTTAGCATATGCTTTCAACATTTGTCCATGTTGTAGCATCTGTCCATACTTCATTCCTCTTTATGCCTGAATAATATTCCTTTCTATGGATACACTGCCTTTTGTTCATTCATTCATAAATTAATGGACATTTGGGTTGTTTCAACTTTTTGCCTATTACATATAATGCTATGAATCTTTGTGTACCAGTTCTATAGTACAAGTTTTTATTTGGACATATATTTTCCATGTTCTTGGATATATACCTGTGAGTAGGATTGCTGGGTCATATGGTAACTCTATGGTTAATTTTATCTTTTGAAGAACTGCAAAAACGGATTTTAAAGTGGCTGCACCATTTTTATAATCCTACCAGCAATGAATGAGGGTTCCAATAACACTCTTGTCCTCCTTTTGATTTTGCCATCTCAGGGGTTGTAGTGTGATTTTTCATTGTGGGTTTGATTTGCATCTCCCTAATGACCCATGATATTGAGAATCTTCTTGTGTGTCTATTAACCATTTGTATACCTTCCTTGAATAAATGTTTATTCAAGTCCTTTGTGTTTTTTTTCAGTTGGATATTTTATGCTGTATGATAGTTTTAATTTTGAAATTAAATGTATTGAGGCAACATTGGTTAATAACATAAATTTCAGGTGTACATTTCTATAGTACATTTGTATATTCCATTGTGTGCTCACTACCCAAATCTAGTCCCCTTCTTTCACCATATATTTGATCTCTTTTGCCCTCTTTATCTTCCTCCCATTCCCCTTCCCCTCCAGTGATGACCATACTATTGTCTGTGTCTGTGTTTGTTTGTTGCTTTCTGTTTTATATCCTACATAGGAGCAGAATCATATGGTTATTATATTGACTTATTTCACTTGACATGGTTCTCTCTAGATCCATGCCTGTTGTTGCAAATAGCAATATTTCATTATTTTTTATGACTGAATAGTATTCTGTTGTACTATGTATCACCTCTCCCTTATCCCATCACCTGTTGAAAGACATTTAGGTTGTTTCTATGTCTTGGCCATTGTGAATAATGCAGCAATGAACATATCTTACTAATGAGTATTTTCAAATTTTTCGGTTAGATAAGGGATTGCTATGTCATATGGTAGCTCTATTCTTAGTTTTTAAGGATCCTCCATATTTTTTTCCATAGAGGTAGCACCAATTTACATTCCCACCAGCCATGTATGAGGGTTCTTTTTTCTCCACATCCTGGCCAACTTGTTGTTTGTCTTATTAATAATTAGAGGGCCCAGTGCACGGGATTCATGCACTTGTGGGGGATATGGCTTGCGGGGATCAGCCCTCTGTGGGAGCAGCTGTTCACCCGGGTCAGCCGAGCAGTACTCCTGCCGTGGGAGCGCACTGACCACCAGTGGAGCAACTCCTGCATTGAGTGTCTGCCCCCTGGTGATCAGTACGCCTCATAGCAGTTGGTCGACTTGTCATTCTGCCTGTTCTGCTGTTTGGTTGCTGAGCTTTTATTATATAGAATAGCATTTCTAACAGGTGTTCAGTGGTATCTCATTGTGGTTTTGATTTGCATTTCCCTTATAGCTAGTGAAGTTGAGCATCTTTTCATATATCTGTATGTCTTGGGAAAAATACTTAGGTCATCTGAATTGGGCATTTTTTAAAAATATATATTTTATTGATTTTTTACAGAGAGGAAGGGAGAGGGATAGAGAATTAGAAACATTGATGAGAGGGAAACATCGATCAGCTGCCTTCTGCACACTCCCCATTGGGGATGTGCCCGCAACCAAGGTACATGCCATTTACCGGAATCGAACCTGGGACCCCTTAGTCTGCAGACCAATGCTCTATCTACTGAGCCAAACTGGTCAGGGTGAATTGGGCATTTTTTTATTGTTAGTTTATGAGATGTTGATATATTTTGGATACAAGTCTGTTACATGTTTGTAAATATCTTCTCCATTGGCTTGACTTTTCACTTTTTTTTTTACAGTATTCTCTGAAGCACAAGTTTTTAATATTGATGAAGTCCAACTTATCTACGTTTTCTTCTGTTTCTTGTGTTTTGGGTGTCATAGCTGAGAAACCATTACCTAGTCCAAGGTGATAAACATTTACACTTATGTTTTATTTGAACGACTTTTATGGTTTTCACTCTTTACATTTAGGCCCATTTTGAATTAATTTTTGTAAGATGTAAAGAAGAGGTCCAACTTTATTCTTTTGCATGTGGTTACCCAGTTGTCCAGCACCATTGTTGAAAAGACCATTCTTTCCCCATTGAACTGTCTCAGCACCTTTGTTGAAAATCAATTGACCATTGATGAGTTTACTTCTGGAATCTTAGTTCTATTCCATTGATCTATATGTTTATTCTTATGCCAGTACCACATTGTTTAGCTTTGCAGTATGTTTTGAAATTGGGGATTGTGAGTCCTCCAACTTTGTTTTTCTTTTTCTTTATTTGGTTATCCTGGGCCTCTTGCATTTCCATATGAATTTTAGGATCAGCTTTCATATCTGCAAAAAAGGCACCTGAGATTTTTATAGGTGTTGTGTTGATTCTGTAAATCAGTTTGAGGAGTTCTGTTATTTTAACAATATTAATTGTTCTAATCATGAACATGTAATGGCTTTCCATTTATTTATATTTACTATTTATATTTACTATTAGTCTTTACTATCTTTTAACAATATTTTTTAGCTTTCAGTGTAAAATTATACCTTTTTGTTAAATTTATTTTTAAGTACTTTACTCTTTTTTGAGAGTAAAAGAGGAATAGGGCTAGTTAAAACACCACAAATCTCACTATTCTCCCAGAGATTCAGCCTTTAAATATATATATATATTATATATATATATATATATATATATATATATATATATATATATATGTTTTTATTGATTTCAGAGAAAGGAAGGGAGAGGGAGAGAGGGATAAAAACCTTGATGATGAAAGAGAATCATGGATTGGCTGCCTCTGGCATGCACCCCACTGGGAATTAAGCCTGCAATCCTGGCACGTGCCCTGACCGGGAATCGAACCATGACTTCCTGGTTTATAGGTCAGCACTCAGCCACTGAGGCACACCAGTGGACAGAATTTTGACTGTAGGCCGACTCTTAAAAAAACCTTCTTGTCCAACTCAAACCACATCTAAAAAACATAAGCTACTGCTGCTATAAAGAAACAAAACCAAAAGCAAGCAAACAAAAACACCTTAAAAATGAAATTGTTTTTTGTAGAACTTAACCAGAGATTTAATTTCTGTGAGAGCAACAATTAAGATTCTGGCCGTGGAAATTGCATTAGGTCATACATTTCTTCAAATCATTTGCTTATGATTGTGAAACAAAGAGCTAAGAACCCTGGGGAACACTTTTGGGTGTCTCTTTCTAGTGCAAAGTTGACTAGAAAATTAGGAAATTATGTGACCTAGAAGGTTACTTAGGAGTAAACATTAGGCATCCTCAATCTACAGAATGAAACTAGACAGTTTACAGCCTCATTTGAAGGAAATTTTATACTGAAAGAAATTCAATCTATTCGGTGTAGTTATCCATCTTTGACTTTGGTGGGCATGAAGCAGCACTTGGCTCTCTACCTTCCTGGCTGAAATATTGTAGATCATCTTGATATAATTTATCAACCCAAGGCATTCTCTCCAGACATCTTAATACATTAACAATGAATTTATGTGGTGGAAAAGCTTTTTTCTCCTTTTTTTTTTTTTAACATTTTGATTTATAGCATGCCCTTGGCTGGGGCCATGTTTCTGAGAGAACAGTGATTCTCACTAATGATTACATGCAACCTATCTTTACATCATGACTATAAATATCCAACAAAATATCCTGTTACCAATACATGCATTTTTTTTTGTTTGTTTGACACATTAGCAATCAGCCTTGCAAATTTGCTCTTTCAAAAAACAAACACAACTTTTGTTGCATAGTAGATTGAACCAATAGTTTCCAGATTTTGTGACTTCATGGATCAGGAAACTTATGAAAAGTTCTTTGGAAACTGACATAGAGTTGTCAAATATTTTCTTTTGCGAAATAAATACACTACAAGGAAAAAATGCCCCAAAGTCTAAAATCTGAATCATTTTACAAAAAAGGACATTTTTTTAGTTTAATACTTAATTTAATTAGTGTGATTTGCTGATTTGTCTTATTTTCTGCTTACATCCTATACAGTTTCTGTTCAGGTCCAATATTGATCTTTTATATGTCATCTTTTAGCAGTTATTTCAAAGAAGATTTGTGAGTAACTAACACTCTTAGTCATGGAGACAGAGTAGCATAATAATAAAAACCACAGAATCTGGAACAAAATGCTTATGCTTGAATCTCAGTTTGGCCATTTACTATGGCCATTTACTTTGGCCAAAATTCTATGTTGACCTTTTTTGTCTTCAGCATTTTCAAGATATTATTCTACTGTCTTCTTGCATCTACTGTTTAGAAGCCAGCTCCCATTACGATTGCCTTCCTTTCTAAGTCGGAATCTCCTCTCTGATCAGCTTTTAAGGTTTTTCTCTTTACATTCGAGGGGCTGTGGCTTTATGGCTTTACTCTTGAGTGTCCATGTGTGAATTGAATTTCATTTTTCAAAGTTTAATCATTATGTACTTTATGATTAGGTTCTACTGCAAGTGATTTTAAAAAACTCTCTAAACCAGAGTGGTTTATACAAGATAGAAATTTCTTTCTCACATAAAGTAGTCAATCCAGGTGGCATTTAATGACATCAGGGGCTCAGGGACCATTCTGTCATATTGTTCTACCTACCACTCCCAGCGAGGGGAATTCCACTCAAATGACAATATCTGTATTCCAGCTACTAGGAAAGGGAAAGTACAGAGAAGGGCCTGCCTCCTCCCTTGAAGGACATTCCTGGAAGTTGCACATGCGGCTCTAGTTATATCCCATAACATACTCATTGGGTCAAGCCCACTACAAGGGAACCAGGAAACATGGTTGTCATTGGGCAGCCAATTCCCAGTTAAAAATGGGTGATTCTATTAATAAGGTAGAGGAGGAGATTTGCTATTGGCAACCAGTAGTAATCTCTATTAGAGCTATTTTTATTTCAAATTTCTCCCCCTCATATTTTTTCTATCGTATCCTCTGGGACTCTTAATTACAGGCTATTGTTTGTGTCTCTACTTTTTTAGGATCTCTTTTTATCTTTTTCTGTTGCAGTCTGTGAGATTTCCTCAGCTCTATCTTCCAGTTTACTGGTGTGTGTTTTTCTTAAGCTACTGTCTGAGTTAAGTTTTTTTTTAATGACATTTTTAATCTCTAGAATTTCTATAACCTCCCCTCCCCCACCCACCAACATGGCTATTTGTATGGCATTTTGGCTTTTCTACATAGCTTTTATTCTTTTATGTCTTGAATCAGTTTATGCATAATTATCTATAATTATGCTCTATTGTTTGTAACTGTTGGGGCATGAACTCTGCTAACTCCCTTTCCTAAAAGTTTTCCTTCTTGCAGATATACCCATCTCATCATGGGTATTTCTTTCCGTGGTGGCTCATGTATCCAGGGTTGTACAGTGTTAGGATGGGGCAGTTTCATATGTATCTCTACCAGGGTCCTTCAGGTTTCCCTGGTTCAAACCAGTTTTTTGTGGCTCTCTTGGTTTGGGAACTGGCACTGCTCATGAAGGTACATTTGACTCCCACTCCCGTGTGTCATCTGCGTGATAATCAGTCCACTTTCTCCCCTAAATCTCAGGCTAATGGGAGGACATATCTAGAGTCCTTTTCACAGCAGTAGAGTTCTTTTAGCTAATTCTGGCTCAATGCTTAGCTCAAACTCCACGGCACATGGGGCCTCAAGTCCCTCTTCCAGCTCAGCTATTAAAATTCCTGCCACTGCCCTAACTGATTTGGCTCAGTGGATAGAGCGTTGGCCTGCGGACGGAAGGGTCCCGGGTTCAATTCCGGTCAAGGGCATGTACCTTGGTTGCGAGCACATTCCCAGTAGGCAGTGTGCAGGAGGCAGTTGATTGATGTTTCTCTCTCATCGATGTTTCTAACTCTCTATCCCTCTCCCTTTCTGTAAAAGATCAATAAAATATATTTTTTAAAAAATTCCTGCCACGGAATTCAACTTCTGATTCCACTTCTTCAGTTGCCTATTTAGCCTCACCGCTTGCTCACCACTGCCGTGTTCTGCTTCTGACTCTCAAGGATTTCGATTTCTTGTGTTAGTGCCCAACTGTACATTTCAAATGTTTTTGTTACGTTTTAATGGACATTTATCCGTGTTATAAATGACGGGGGCTCCCCAAATCAACTTAGTTCGTTATTAAATAAGAAGTCTAACAAAGAGTATATCTTAAATCCCCAAAAGCAGTAAAATGATCATCTCTCAACAAAAGCATTGAAATTTTTTTCTTGATGCTTCTTACATGGTCCTTTTGTGGTTTTGTGTGTGTGTGTGTTTGTTTTCCTTTGTCCTGTTGGTTGGCATTTGGAAATGTGCTGGTCCTCGCTTTATTGCTTGCTAACTGCATACATGGGGAAACCACTGAAGGTCTCTGAGCTTACAATTAACCATAAAATTGGGATATTACTATTTGCTCTGCTCATAGCGTTATGATATGGATCACATGAGATAATGGATTTGAAAATGCTTTCAAGCTTAAAACATACAAGCATATGTAATACGTTTAGCAATGTTATTAGTAATAGCAATGTTCTTAGCACATTCATTAAGGTAGTCTTAACATGTTAAAATATATGAAAGTTCATGTTTTATGTTTGGTTTGGTTTGGTAAGCTGGAAAAAAATAATCCTGTATCTTGGTAAGAGCTTTTTATTCCACTGAAATAATACCTAATAAGGGAATTACTTGGAAAACATTTTTCTTGTGAAATTTAAGAGTACTATCTGCACTGACAGGCTGTTATAACTTCAATAGGCTATGAAATTCATCATAGAGAGATACACCCTTATCATTAAAAAGAGAGACTTGAACCTGGAAATCATCACTGCATTTTGTTATGATGTGTTTTCTCAAACTATGGATACTGAAAGTTCTATTACTGTTTTGTGAAGGACCATAAATATTGTTCTAATGCAGAAAAGATGTCTGTCCTCTTCTTTGAAAATGCTGAGAACCACCAGCCTAGCCCATGGTAGTGGTCCACTAAGGTACTTGGCCCCAGATCCTCTATTTCTTACTAAAACATGTTCTCTAAGAAAGAGAAATGCGTTACCCTGGCCAGTTTTCTCAATGGTTAGAGCATCAGCCTAAGGACCAAAGGGTCATGTGTTTGATTCCTGGTCAAGGGCATGTACCTGGGTTGCAGGTGTTGATCTCCAGGCCCGGTCGGGATATGTGTGGGAGGCATCCAGTTGATCTCGCTCACATTGATGCTTCTATCTCTTTCTCTCTCTCCCCCCTCCACCCCTCTCTTCCATTCTCTCTAAAAAAAAAAAAAAAAAAAATTAATGGAAAAAATGTCCTCAGATGAGCATTAAAAAATAAAGAGAAAGGAGGAGGACTGTGTCAATTCTCAGTAATGTTTATCAGTCAACTGTAAGGCTTTATGGCAGAGAATTTACTTACTAATACTTAAGTATGTGGTTTTCAAGTGATTTACTTAAAAGGAAATTAGAAATTGACTCAAAATGGCAGACAGATATACACATCTGCTTATAAAAATACATATAAATAGAATAAAGAGTTTAATGGCATTAAAAGACAGGGAAACTTTCTATCAGAATAAAGACATTTTTAATAAATTTAAAAGGCTATTACCAGAGAACAAATGTGTAGAGGAACAAAGCTAAATGAAAGGAAATCTGACACGTGTGTAACTTGTGTGGCGATGACTGCTGTGGAGGTAGGTCTCACAGAACTCTGCTGAGAGTCAGTGGATGTTGGGGAGGAGGAGGGACCCTGGGACATGGATCGATTTGGGAAATTAGGGCACAGCATGTAGAACAGCTTTCCCTTCCCCGGGAAACCTCAGTTCCCCTTCCCCGTTCTGCAGTGCTAAGCAGTGGGCAGCTGTGGTATGGATTGAATCCGATACTGGGTCTGAAAAAGCAAGGCAGTGCCTGAGCAGCTACTGACCCGCAGGAAGATCCAAGAGCCTCTCAGACAAACCCTCCTCAGAACCTGTCTGCTTGCATATCCCAACCCTGTTCCAAAGCCAGGCTGTGATGCACAGAAACGGCTTCTACCGATAAGGACCTGGAAATCTCATAATCAAAGCAGAGTACCCAACCAACAAGCACCAAACGTCTAAGGAAAAAGTACAATGCCAGGAGAGTGAGGCATTGCACTAGGGACCTTAACCTTACTCTAAGGGAGGCTCTCCTACCTGTACTATAGGAAGGGTCTTGGGTGTTTAGAAAGCATGCATAGATTTTGGAAGTTTAAAATATAATACTAACATTTTCATCATTTTCAATAGCTGGCCCAGCATAATAATGGACAAGGCTGAAAAGCAAATTAATAGAAAGTGAGTGTCAAGGGCTCTTGTATCATTTAGCGGCAAAGTACCACGGGAAGGATAATGAGAGGAAAGTTAAGAGGCCTAGAAGATAAACCCAATATCCCATCATTCAGCGAGTAGCTGTTCCAGAAGGAACAGAGAGAGAGAATGAATGGGAATGATAGAAAAGGCTAGAGAATAAAAATTCTTAAGACCACTCTTAAAATTTTGGTATATTGTAATTGTCTTTTTTTAAATTCTCTCATTTATGTAAATTTTATGTTTTGAGCTTATTGGTAAGAGAAAAGGCAAATGCAAGAGCCTATATGACGATTCTGAAATTTCTCTATGTCCCAAGCGTTATGTCTTTATCTGAAGAAGGGACTTTATCCAGACTTTTTATTGGCGGAGTTGAAAGATTGTGCCTGGTGGTCAGAGCATCCGCTGCAGTGGTGGGAGCAGCATCGGCAGACGCCCTCCTCCCAGGGCTCGTGGGGCGGGCCGTGGCCGCCTCCCTGGCGTCTGTTTCTGATAAGTGGGCTTTAGTCTGTAACAGCTCTGGGGACTGTTGCTGGCCGACACCCGGTGAGGTCATTTTGCTCTCCACTGAGTTCCCTTTTTCTGTGTTTTTGGACTGTTCTGATGAGCATGACCCTGGAGCATTCAGTAATGCCTCTGTTCCCTGAGGAGCTCGTGGCCTACTCTCTGGTTTTATCTCTATCTGCATAAAAACTCCACGCCTCTGGAAAGGAAAACAAAGCTGACATTAACCAGGGAACGCAAGTTGCTGGGACTATGAACTGAATTCATGTGTGAGATCAAGTCCTGGTGATTCAGGCACTTATATCTCTGCTGCTTTTTTTCTTCTTCTATCTCTGCTTCTTCATGGGCTGTCACCTTCATCCCAAACTTATTGGTGAACTTTTAAACAAATTATGAGCCCTAACCAGTTTGTCTCAATGGATAGAGCATCGGCCTGCAGACTCAAGAGTCCCAGGTTCGATTCCAGTCAAGGGCATGTACCTTGGTTGCGGGCACATCCCCAGTAGGGAATGTGCAGGAGGCAGCTCATTGATGTTTCTCTCTTATCGATGTTTCTAACTCTCTATCCTTCTACCTTCCTCTCTGTAAAAAATCAATAAAATATATTTAAAAAAACAACAACAAATTATGAAATAGGTGCACCAGGAAATGAAGAGGAAGGGAAAAGCAGGAAGTCAGAGAAGCAGCACCTCATTATCTGCCATTCTCTACTCCTACCCCTTGTATTCTATGAGATGATTCATATAAAATGTTATTTCTTGCTCTATAGGTTGCTATGGATACAGTAGAAACTGCAGTTCATTAGACATGAGGATTTAGGATTGCATGCCAAGTGTCTATTGGTTCCCACAAAAGACTTAGTTATAGTGAAATATGAAAACAAACATTTGTAGTTGGAAGAAAACCCAGCAGTTTACCATTATTATATTTGTTTGACTTTATAAACCTTACATGCATCCCCCTGAACACATATGTAAGCATATCAGAAAGTTTATCAAACTACTTTGCTATTACCTTAAGTGAATGATTTTAATCATTTAAACCAAATTCTAAGCACTGTGATCCAAAATTATGACATCATTTTTTAGTTTTAACTATGACGTGGTCGAGATTTCATAATAACCGTGTTAATTTACTTAAATCAACTTTGAGAAAGATGACTGTGACTTAAAAAGGCTTAAGGTTCTATCATAAATATATCCCGTCCTAAAATATTAAACAATTGATTCTAAATACTGTCTCACCTTACACCTCATGGGCTCACTGGGAGTTTTCCTGGAATCATAGTGATGTACAAAGGAGATCCGTTCTATAAAATTCTTTTGAAGTTCTGCGGATGCATTGGGAGAGGCAAGTGGAACTAAGGGGGGGAAAAGATTTGTGAAGTCAGGGCAAAAATTAGGTTTGTAGATGGATATAAAATCAGCATCCATAACAGTCATGCTTTATAAAAATGCTAATGAAACCAAGTTCTCCTAAGTGTGGAAGGTTACCACACACATCTACATAATAAATATGATTCAGCATTCTTTCTCTATGAAAGGAACCAAATCAAAGCCATCAGATTAGCCCCATGTGTGAAATTACTTGTAATTTAAAAAACTAATATTGGTGCAATAATGACTTTAGAAATCTGTTAAATACATTACTTGCACAGATACCAACCAAAGTTTGGGGAAAGCATATGTACAATATATTTTTCAACTTATTTTTGCTTCTGAGAAATTTATGCCTAAATTGCTGCCAGTTAGCACCAATGGAATAAACTGGAAGACCCTGTGGCTGTGGTAGTTGTAGTTGAAAACATAATTTTTTAAATTTCCCATTGACAGAAGCTCTGCAAATTTGCCAGAGTATTACACCCTGACTTGAAAATAGTCTTTCAATCTGGGTGACATTGGTCTCTCTACCCTATGTTTAATATTTTAAATTTTAAAACTCACTTTATTTTTAGCATACAAGGTTATGTAAGGAGTAAGGATACTTCCCAATTCAGTGACATAAAATTCAGTCAAGCTGCAAACTTTAAAAAAAATTCTTTCTTTTATAAAAAAATATGAACATAAGACCTTATGTGTACCTACCATATCTATGAAATGATAACAGAAGGCTGGAGACAGGGTTTTTTGCATGGAGAGAGAATTACTTGGCTGGACGATAGAGGTGGCGAGCGATCGATTCACTTTCACTGTATATTCTCTTTTACCATTTGAATTGTGTACTGTATGCGTGTATTAGCTGTTAACTATAAACTGAAAATGTTTTTCTTTATTTTTTTCCATCACTATTGATCCCCCATAACCTCCTCTCCGTCTGCCCACCTCCCCTACTCCCTGCAAACACCACAGTGTTGCTAGCGTCCGTGAGTCCCTTCTCTTTTTTTTTCTTTCTTTAACTATGCCTTTAAAATTAGGGAGGATACACAGGAAGGAAAAATATGTTAGTAAATTCACATTTACCAAACATTCATGAATTCAATTCAGTATTCAGACACTGATATAAACGAATGTTACCAACAAAAAGGAGAGTTCAAATGTATATTATATGATATGAAATGGCTATCTTTTCTCAGTTAGTAGGTCAACAGTGCTAACAATATTTTCTTGATTTTTAACTGAGATCAGATATTCAAAACTCATTTTCTACTTAATTATTACCTTCCATTTAGAATTTGCTAGCGCACAAAAAAACAGAGGGGGCCAAAGATTTACTAACATTTGTGGACAAATATGACATTAAAACAATTCTAACCGTAACATATTTTTTTGCTACCAGTTGGGAAAAGACTACTAGTTTTGGGATGCGTGCCTCAGTCCAGCACACAGAAATGCAGTTTGATAACTTTTTGAATAAAATAAAGCAGCTCTAAATTTAGGCCTTAATCAGAAGGAGTTAATGAAGTATTCACAGCACAGCCTTTGGGATAAGATAGACATGTCTTCACACTTGGCTCTATCACATTTCCTAGCTGTGAGATTTTGAAGAAAATCACTTAATTTCATTGAGATTCACTCCTCCTCTCTAAAAACCAGGATAATAATTTGCTTTCAGAGTTGTGAGGATTAAAGACAACATCTCTAGGATGCTGGGGTCAAAATAGAGAGGGTCTTCAAAGTTAGGCTGGGCCAGTTCTTTGGTATTCTGACAAAACAGAAGCCACGGAAGGAAAAAGAAGCATGAATCTGATGCACTACGGAAAACTAAGACCTCAGTGAACTCTATGAAGGGTTAGTGGCAGCTTGCTGGAGGGTAGGAGGTCGGATGCAGCCAACAGAGAATAGGTGGGGGAAAGCTTTAGAAATCTGTTCTTGGCTTTCCCTCACATTGCCTTGGGAAGACTATCGCTTGCCCCGGGCCTGCAGAAAATGGCAGACAACGTCTACCATCTGTTGTCAATTTAGTAACATCAGAACAGCTCAGAAGTCCCTCTGGGCAGGGTAAGTTGATGATAGAAAAAGGGAGGAGAATGCTGCCCCTTTGGGCATTTCCTCCATTATTCCCCTAGCAACTGTCAATGCTGGGGGGTTAAAAACACTGAGAGATTGCCTTCTCTTGGGGATGCCTCTTTCTAAGAGTGTAAAGGAGAAGGAAGTGGAGTCCTGACTTGAGGACTGGTCCAGACAGCGACTGGAGAGGGTCGGAATGGTTTCGTGGGGAGTGATGCTCTCCAGCCGCACATTATTTCTTTCCTTAAATCCACTGGTAGGCACAGAAGCCAGACCTTGTCTTTAGCCTTTGTCTACACAGGGTTGCTGATTCCCTTCAGGGAACATGACCTAAGATAAACTAGACAGACAGTATTAAAGAAAGACAACAAAATTTTATATATATTCATGTGAAGCAGGTTACTAGAATCTATGCACAAAGAATTTAAAAAAAGCATAAGATCCTCAAAACTATAGAAACTATTATAAGATGAAGCAAGAATTAGAGGTCATAGAAATGAATCATGTAAAATATTAGAAATAAAAATAATAATTAAAATTAAAAAAAAATAGGAGAACAACAGCAAGATTCATGAAGTAGAAGAAAATCAGATGAAGAAGCTCTCCCAGAAGGCAGGAGAAAGGATAAAGAAATAAAAATATAAAATAGAAGTTAAGAGACATGAGACATGGGCAGTAAAAGTACCAAAACTAAAATTTAGGAGACCTAGAAGAGGAAATAGAGAGAAGGAAATATTTAAAGAAATAATGATGATAAATATCTAAGAATTAAAGTTCAAAGACCTCAGATTGAAAGGGCTCACAGATTACCACACAGGTAGCAAGGCCAGGTATAAATGAGGCAGGCCAGTCCCATGGGATGCAAAATTTAAGGAAGCGCTTGCGTGATCCTGGGAATGAGTGCCTCCTTAAATTCTGTGCCCTCAGCTTCTTATTGCCTCACTCTCCTCCCAATCCTGCAGGGTAGGATAGTAAACATTCACATCTAAGATATTTATAGACAGATTTTCATCTGAGACAAAAAAGAAAAAAATTCTAAATGCTTTTAAAAAGGAGAGGTAGATTGCCAACAAAGGCATAAGAAGCAGATTTACATCAAATTGCACAACATTGGACACAATGGTCACTTATTTAATATTTTTTTAAATATTAAAGTAAAAAGGACTTTAAGTCTAGAATCATTATACCCAACTAAACTATCATTTAACTCTAAAGCCACAATAAAAAAATATTGGGTGGTAAAGAAGGCCTCAAAATGTTTTCCCCTAAAATAGATTTACTTTGAAAAATTTCTAGAGGAAGAACTCAATAGACATAAATCAAGGAGGGCGCCTAAGGTACATAGAACATTAAATGTTTGTTTCCTTAAAAAGAGAAAGACTAAAGGACAGAAAAATAAGTACTACACCCATAACAACTCAGAACTAAAATTCTGCTATTTAACATATTAATTGAGAGTCTGGTGAATATTATTTTAAAAAGAAAAAAGTAGTATAATGATTGCAACGGGGGAGGGGGGGACCCTCATTTTTTGTAGGTGCTATAACTACCTGAATAGAAAAGCCACTAGAATCAATAAATTATGAGAATAAGGGTGTGGCAAAGTAAGCAGGTAATTGTATAAAAATAAAAAGCATTTTGCTGTAATAACAGTTACCTACTAGAAAATAAAATGAAAAATAAAATACATTCTCTATAGGAACAAAAAAATAACAAAGAATTAGAAATTAACAAAGAATCCAGAAGCTCTCTATCAAGAAAAATTTTAAACTTTTAACTTAAAAAAAAGTAGAAATTAATAAACTTTCCATACACTTAGATAGAAGGGGATAGTATATTACTGCAAAGGTGACCATTTTTCCTAAATTCATCTATAATGTCAATACAACTGAATACAGGTCTTGCTGGATATTTTGAGGAATGTCATGAGTTCCAAAGTTTAAATAGAAAAACAAAGGTCATAAATAAATTGGTCAGCTCTGAAAAAGGAAGAGCAAAGACTGGGAACTTTCCCTATCAGATATAAAGACAAACTAAAAATCCATGTAATGAAAACATTTCAGTATTGACCAACTGAAAATTGACCTAAGGAACAGAGCTCAGAGTCAGATCCATTTATATAGTGAACCCTAACACACACTGAAGGAGGTCTCACAAGTCAATGATGGGGGTGTAGGTCGTTTAGTAGACAGTATGCAGAAAACTCCATGGAGAAAAGTGGAATAGATCCCCTATTTTATACTGCACATACAGGTAGAATCTAGGATTAAAGACATAAGTATGGAAGGTAAAACGATAAAATCAAGAAAGTATAGGAGAAAATTTTTGTGACTTAGGGTAGGAAACCTTATCATAAACAATCAATGCAAAGCCCATAGGTGAAAACTTGATAAATTTAATGACATCAAAATGTAGGATTCCTGTTCAGTGAACAACACTGTGGGCAAAGCTAGTAGAGAAATAGTAGGATGGGAGGAAATATTTGTCACATGAAAACTGAAAGGGATAGGAAATCATTTACTTCATTCAGTAAAGAATGAGGACAATTTAAAGATGTTTGCAGACAAAGATGGGGGAGAGGTGGCCCCTTGTACACTCTTACAGAAAGAACGATTTAAGGACATTATAGTAGTCTGTTACATAGATGGCCCCAATGAATCAGGCATCCCAGTATTCACATCTTTGAACAGTCCTTTCCCAGTGAGTATGAACTGGCCTTGTGATTAAATTTAACCAATAGGATTTGGCAGAAGTACCATGGTGCCAGTCCAGGTATAAACCTCAAGAAAGCCTTGCAGCTTCTGCTTTTGCACTTGCGAGAGTCCTGAGCTGCCATGTGAGAAGTCCAGCTACCCGGCTGAAGAACTTACATGGAGAGACCTCATGGAGATGAAGAGGAGCATTCATTCCAGTGTGTTACCTGAGTCCAATCCTCAGACCACCTGCTAACTGAATGTAGCCACACAAGCAGCCACCAGCAAGACCAACCAAAGAGCTACCCAGCTGAGCCCCGTCCAGATTGCAGAATCACAAGCAAATAAAATGATTGTTCTGTTTAAGCCACTAAATTTTGGAGTGCTTTCTTATGCAGATAACAAAAATATTTCAGAAGGAAGTCAATTAAATAAATGAATCATATTTTCTAAAGTGATCTAGAACCTCTCAGAACTTCAAAAATAACTCAAGAAAATTTCTCCATTGGACTAGTAAAAGGAGAGGAAGGGTAACCTGAGCTATTACAGAGAGAAATTTCTTACTCAGACATTATGCCTATCAGAATTAGGCATAACTACCATGTTCACTTATGCCAATATATGAATCTTTTAAAGAAGCCCTCTGCAGTGAAGAACATCTAAGTGGGAAAACATCAAAGAAGATATTCAATTTCTTAGTGGTTGGTTACTCAACATAGGAATTCAAATCGGAGCCAAACTAATTACTTTAAAAAGGAGCCTTGTTAGCTGAGACTTGTAAGAAATAAGGCAAAGTCTATGAGAATGTTTGAAATCCACTCTCTGTTTCTTTGAAACTTAATCTAACTAAAATAGGAATTTTCTAAACAAGGATACAACAAGCAAGTTGGTGCTAGCCATCTATATTTTACAAAAACACATATGAGATTTATTCAAATATACAACTTACTCCTCATATTGGAATAAAGTTAGCAGCTTTTACTTTGACAAATTTTCCTAACATTTTGCGTGTCTACTTAAAAAACGTGATACTTTTCTATTAGAAATCCCATTCTTCTAAATAGTATTTGTTTTAATCTTATATAAAAAGATTATATAAAAAGATTACTCATGGCCCTGGCTGGTTGGCTCAGTGGATAGAGCGTCAGCCTCTGAACAGTAAGGTCCCAGGCTCAGTTCCGGTCAAGGGCACATGCCCAGGTTGTGGGCTCAATCTCCTGTGAGGGACTTTCAGGAACAGCTGATCCATGCATGATTCTCTCTCATCATGGATGTTTCTCTCTCTCCCTCTTCCTTCCTCTCTGAAATCAATAAAAATATATTTAAAAAAAATTTTTTTTAATATTATTAATGTAAAAATAATAGTACAAATTTTCAAAATATAGTGGAAAAACAGAAACTTGAACATAACTATAGCAAAAATTGTTATGTTACCCCTTGATGCAAAAACAGCAACACAAACTAAAACCTAATTTAGAAAATGATTTTTACCACTGTATCTGAGTTTGAAATTCAAAAGAATGTTAAAATATCAAGTAGTTGATAAGCAGCACAGTATCATATAAATATGAAATGCCTCCCTCACAAATTAGATCAGCTTTTCCAATTTATAAAGATTTATTACATAAAACCAAAAGTGAATACTTATTCTTCCAGGGACTCGGATATGATGGAGCATCGTCATTCGTTGAATTGACTGTGGAAGGCAGCCAGGAAATTGTGTGGTGGTACACGACATAAAGGGCACTTTCCCTGTCAGCACAAGATGAAATGCCAAAGACCAGGCGTAATTAAGTGGGGGTGATGGAACAGAATGACTAGGAGATGACTTATAATTGGCATTAATGCATGTTTGCACGCACATTTTCCATGTCCACATGCATAAGCTGGCATATACAGACTAGTTTATATAACTACTTCAAAATGTTACATTAAAATATTTTAAAGTCATGTTCATCTAGAATCCAGATACCATCTAAAATATGAATAAATTACAAGCCTATATTGGTGTGTATGTTAGTTGAAATTACAGCATGACTTTATGTAATCTGTTGGATGATATGTATTTCTCATTAAACTAATCAATAAACGCTGGTTGACTCTGGGGATTGTGCTAGGACTTGGGTACAATAATGGTCTTGCCAATGAGAAATACCAATGAGAGAGAGAGAGAGAGAGAGAGAGAGAGAGAGAGAGAGAGAGAGAGAGAGAAGGAGAGAGAGAGAGAGAGAGAGAGGAGAGAGAGAGAGAAGGGGAAGGAGGAGGAAGGAGGAGGGAGGGAAGGTAAGTGGGAGGAGAAAAGAAGGCGTCTACGCCAGGTTCCCAAAGTTAGATTCCAGTTCAACACCTAATTAGTTCAGTGCCATAATTAATAGAAATAGCTACCATTTGTTGTCTGCTATGTTCTAAGCATGGTGGTAGACACTTTATTTCTCATGACAAATAAGAAGTAACTGGAGGACCTAAAGGAGGAGAGTGATACCATTTATGTTTTTAAAAAACTCTTCTGATGATGGTGTGGATAACAAAGTATAGACAAGAAAGGATGGGGGTGGGAAAGCACTGACTGCTCTATGTTGGCAAGAAGATTTGGGATATATTTTGAAAATTGGAATGTCAAGGCTTGCTGATGGACTGGATGGGGAGGGGAGGGAGTTTTAGAATGACTTCTAGATTATCAAAACTTGAGCATCTGGGGGCAGGGAAGTGACATCTATTGAGATGGAGAAGGCTGGTGGAGGAATAGGTTTGGACGGGAGACACGAGATGTTCTCTTCCTGCCACGCTAAGTTTGAAAAGGAGGCTAGCTATCTAACAGGAGATGTCAAGTAGGTGGTTGGCTATGTAGTCTCAGAGTTCAGTGAAGAGGCCAGGGCTGGAGAGAAAATTGGTTCGTATATTAGGACCCTTCTCTTTAGGCTTAATCTTCTGTTCCTTGTTTCATCTACTTTGGGTAGCATCTCTTGAGGGCTCATATTAAATAATGATATTATACCCTTCTCTTCTACTCCTCACCTTCTGTCAACTGTATATTTATTTACCTTTCTTGTAAAGGCAGGTAACGTGATTCTGTCCTATAAAATTTAAATTCTGTTCAGTGTTTAAGTTTTCCATATCGTGTTTCTAGATTGATGCTAAGAGTTGAGACTTGCTAAACAGCATTTACAATATAATTGAATTTTGTTCATTTATGGTCCAAATATTGTGCAGGACTACATTTCCTTCTCAGTGGGTCCAATGACCAGCACCACTTGAGAACAAATTTCTAGTGTCCATGTCATACAATTCCTCTTTTCTTGGTTAAAAAGTACTGCTCCTGAGAACTTTGTTTATGCTTAGAATAAGGGTTTTAAGAGTTCCAAATATATATATAGCTGTATAAATTCAGTTTTTGCAAAACTTATTTAACACTTCCCGTTGTTTTTTTAAATTAAATTTGTTGATGTGACATTGGTAATAGGGTCATATAGGATTCAAATGTACAGTGCTATAATACACGATCTGTATATTGCTTTGTGTGCCCATCACCCATAGACAAATCATCTTCCTTCACCATATATTTGGCCCCTTTTACACTCTTCCACCCACTCATCCCCTCCCCTTTAGTAACCACCATAGCGTTCTCTATTTCTCTGAGTTTCTGTTTTATGTCCCACATATGATTGAAATCATATGTTGTTAGCTTTCTCTGACTGACTTATTTTGCTTAGCATAATATTCTCAAGGTCCATCCATGTTGTCGCAAATAACAGTATTTCATCTTTTCTTATGGCCGAATAGTATTCCATAGCATATATGTACCACATCTTCTTTATCCAGTCCCTTATCGAAAGACACATTGGCCATCTCCATGTGTTGGCTACCCTGGGTTTTTTTGTTGTTGTTTTTGAGCATCTATAAACATCGCAAAAACTAGTACCCTTCAGAATGCAGTTTGAGAAATACTACCATGTAGTATTGTCTACTATTTTAATAGTTATAATTTTTAAAGCTTGGTGCAATTAAGAGCAGAATGCTACTAAGTTTTTGACTTGGAGGCTAGTGTCTACTAATCAGTACGATTTTTATGATGATATATTAAACGTGTTTGGAGATAAGCTGTCCATGAGGAAGGGATGAGGAAAAAACTTGTCAAGGGCTGCACATGCAAGTGTATGTTCACCTTCTGTAGAAAAGAGGCTTTCTCAGGAGGTGCCAGCAGATCCAATACATCTTAAGTTGATAGGAATAACCTGAGCTAATCGAGAAGAAGTCTTACCACTGCTAACCTTACCTATTCCACAAGAAGGCTTTTGTAACCTGCTGTGCCTGACTGGCAAAACCAATGGACATGCTGGTTTTTGAAAGTCAGTCCTCTGAGTGCTCTTAGTATCATAAGGTGGTTGGACGTGATGCTCAGGTTCTTTCTCATATGACCACCAGTCTTCCTTTATGGAAAAGAATTAGAAACATACAATTGGCTAGTGTAGGCCATTTTTGTGTGCTGCTTAAGGTCTTTTAAAGTTCAGTCATTTGGTTCCACAAGTCATTGGATATTCTGATACTAAAATAAAGTTCTGAAATCTAATATATTTTCACAAAGACTGTATTTCTTAAAAGACACCTAAAAATGAAATATCATACATTTTTAGCTAAAATACAGATGCTAAATTCTTAAACTACCTTCTATTAACAGATGGAGTTATAAACATCAACAAAATAGTTATATTTCTGTTTCATACAATTTTATTATGTACTAGAGTCCTGGTGCACGAATTCATGCTAGGTGGAATCCGGCTGGCCTGCCCCAATCAGAGAGATCAGGGGTGGGGTCAGCTGCGAGGAGGGGCCACGGGAAGTTGCTGGCTGGCCCTGCCCCCTGGTCAAAATTCCAATCCAACTCCTAGTCAAAGGGACATTTGCATATTACTCTTATTATAGAGGATGTACACATGTATGCCTATAATGTTGAACACAATTTAATTTAAAAATTATGTTCTGTACTTTTTATTATGACAAAACAAAAAATTATTGTCATTTAAGAGGGTGGATTTCAAAGCTTTCTGTCCAAGACCCACACCATGAACTACGTTTTATGTGCTGTCGGAGTACACAGTGCATACACAAGCATAAAACTCTTAGTTTCACAAAACAATTCTTTTACTACATGCAGTGCAGTTGGCTACTTTTCTATTCTGTTTTACTGCTTTTCTGTTTTATTTCACAATGCCTGTTGCAGCCCACATTGACTTATAACTAATGGCTTCACTTGAAAAACTTTGTTCTAAGCAGAAATATCTCTGATGTTAGTGAATTTTTTATGAGAAACCCTGACCTACTACATAGGAGAGGAAGAAGTGATAGGTTCTTCATTAGCACATAAGACAATTTGATCTCTTAGAAGCTGAGGAAGCTGGAAGGGAATTCCCTCACAGTTACTTGACTTAATTCTGACTGAAATGTTTGTGTGTTTTTTTAGAAATTGATTGATCAGGTACAAGTGAGAGAACCTTGAAAGAAAGACTGTGACACGAGTTCTTATTATTAGGCAATGAAACCTTAGGTGTCATCAAACACCCACCTTAGCTTTAAGAAAGGGGATCAACTTTTTAAAAATATCAGCTATGGTTCCATAATCAAAGACTTAATAAGTAAAACCCTGACAATGCAATTAAAGCTACGTTGATATAAGAAGCAAGAGGCATCTAAAGAACTCTATGGGACCGCATGGGAGTCAGCTCTGAAATGAGCTCAGTTTCTGAAAAGACAGCCAAGTATCGAAGGGGAGCACACAATCAAACTCGAAAGAAATAATTGAATGCAGGCAACTTGTCAGAAAGTTGTCAAGACGCTTAGATAGGAGAATTCATGAATATGCCCAAGGCAGCAAAGGAGTTTTCTGTGGGGGGAGTTCTGTTGCAGCAAGAAATCAAGGAAAGGCTAGAAGTTTGGAGAAGAGCACACCCTTCAGAGTGTTAAGTCAGAACATCAGGTTCTTTGTGGAGGGAGATTCTCTTCAAACTGAAAAGGATGGGGTGAACAGGCATTGTTGAAGAGAGAGTTAGACCTCACTTTGCAACTTGAAATGAGCCTTTAACAGTGGTTCTCAACCATCTGGCCCTTTAAATACAGTTCCTCACGTTGTGACCCAACCATAAAATTATTTTCGTTGCTACTTCATAACTGTCATGTTGCTACTGTTATGAATCGTAATGTAAATATCTGATATGCAGGATGGTCTTGGGTGACCCCTGTGAAAGGGTCGTTCGACCACCAAAGGGGTCGCGACCCACAGGTTGAGAACCATTGCTTTAGGACAATGACAAATTGTAACCAGAGGTAACCAATAAGTTTTCAGAGATCAGAGAAATATAGGAAAGTTGGGACTTTGGGAGAATAGGAGAAACCAGCTGCCTCATTTTTCAGAACGGGTTAAAAGGTGAATTGCAAAGCATAAAACAACTTGATGTAGGTCCTAGGAGTTCTAGAGCAGATGACTAAAAACAGTCACACCCGACTGTTGTCCGAATGCCTCATTCTTGCAGCTCCACGATGATGGTGGTGCTGCTTGTGCCCAGAGGTCTGGGACATGCAGGCCTTCTCTCACTTAGTCTCACCACAGTGCTGTGAGTAGGTACACCCACTTTACAGATGAGAAAACTGCCAGCAGACTATGTCACCTCGCAGGGCCTACCACCCTCAGGCAGCAAAGCTGCCACAGTGCAAACAAACCTCCGCCCTCCTGTGCACGCACCCATTTCCCTGCCCCGTTGCTGCATCAATCAGCTGGGGAATAGAAAGCCAGAGGAGCACACATGCACTTAAATTATTTCAGAAATAAAAATAAAAGGGCGCCGAGTGAGCGCCCTGAGGAAGGTCTCCTAGGATAAGAGTGCATCTTCTTTTATTGACCAGAGGTTTTGCTAACACCCAGGAACTAGGAGACTAACTCTGGGATAAGTGAACCACTAGAAAATGCCTGGCAGGCTTCAATTCTTCTCTCTCTCACACTAGAGCAAAAAACTATATTTGAAGCAGAAACACTGGTTCACCTTTCAAAAAAAGTCTTTTGAATTTAGAATTTTACCAAAACGGTCTCTTTAGTTTCACAAAGGAAATAGTGAATTTTTTTTCTTAAAGTGTGATTGACTTTCAGATCCCAAAGTTGGAGAAAGTGTCCTGGTTAGTTAATTGGATGAATTTTCACTTCAGCGGGATGAAATCCTACAGTTCAAAAAACAACAACATGTTTTTATATCATTTCTGTCTCTGGAGAGTCTGCCTCATCCCTTAAAGTCTGGCTTGTTCCTGGAATAGTGAGAGGGTGTCTGCCAAGCATTTGCTGATAAAAAATTATGATTAAAGGTATAGGTGGAGGTTTGTTTTATTCTTCACCTTGTGCTAAAGGGAAAGACTAAGAATGTACTGCCCTGTCTACCATCGCTTACACTGAATTTTGAGGGCTGACACAGAGTGATCGATGATGAACTCTGTCAATCGGGGAAAAGTCCTCTAGGCGTCGGAGATCAGGCCACACCTGGCAGGTGGTGGAAGGGGTTTTGCCTAGAAAAAGATGGTTGTTCCCAGGTCAAAACTTTCGACCCAAAGAGAGATGGAAGGCCTCCCTTTCAGGCCTGTCTCTTTTCCTGGGCCCCATGGTAGGGAGATGCCTGGACATTCCTGATGAGGAGGCTCCCAACCCTGACCCCTGGGAGGCCTGACGGCTGGGATGCCACGGACCCTTTAGCCACGTATGGAAACCACTGTGCAGCCGTCTTCATGTTCTATCTGTGCTCTCTCTGAGCCTTTAGAAACGCATTAGTAAACATTACTTGTTTTCCATTCTTCGGGAAATTAAAGGAGAATCCTCAGGGGCTAAGTAGTAAAAGCCAGTGAGACATCTGGAAAAACCAGTTAAAAGAAGCAGGAGGTGGTAAGCCGAGCTCTACACCAGCAGCCACAGTGGCCTGGCCACATCAGCTGCTGGAGGGGGTGAGTTGTGGGCCATATACGCGAAAGACCCCGGGGAAATGCGGGCTTTTACTAACACCTTACTCACAGACCATCACACGTTACCAGGGCAGCTTAGTGGCATTAACAAACTCCAGTGCTATCACAAACATCAGAGTTCCATCAGGTAAGGGATTGCTGCATCTCTAGTGTGCTCTGGATCCTGGGAGTGCTGGAAAACACCTCTTCTTCAGCAACTTGTAACGTCCCAGCAAGTTACTCCTAACTGGGGGTCTGTGGTTGTGTAGCATATGAAGAGGTGCTACATGGAAGAGGTTTCCATAGCTAAATACTGGGAAAGGGTGGGATAAGCAAACAAGCTTATCAGAGGATTTCTCGGAACCTTTATATGCTAATGCAAATTGTGAAGCTCTGAGAAAAGTCGATAAAAATACAGTTGTTTTTTTTTTTAAAAAAAAAACACATTGGACTTTGGAACTTTATTAAGCACATAAGGAAGGCCTCGTGCTCTGGAAAGTACAATTTGGGGGAAAAAACCCATTTTGGAAAACAGTTAAAATATCAATATTTAAAACTACCAGACAGCCACACTGGTTTTCATTGGGAGCGACTGAGCTACGGTGCCTTTTACTCCTGCTAGCACCAATTTTACGTCCCCAGGCAGAACTGCGACACTAATTATTTCATTTAAAAGTCTTATAATTAAATACAGTCATCTAATCTGGTGTTCTGAAGATTCTATCTTAGCAAAACACACAAAACAACAAATATGCCAATTTAAATATTTAGGCAACTTTATTGTCTTTCCTCTTAAAGCCAGCATTACCATAAACTAGTACGTTTGTTTTTTTAAACAAGCTAACGTTAAAATAATAGAACAAAATTTACAAGTATGTGACATGAGCGCTTTATGACTCCTCGGATACTTGGAAATGAGCACATCTAGGGGTTTTTATTGTTGTTTTTTGTTTTCTAAATGTAGACATTCCCTTCATGCCACACTGGAGTCAGACACGCCTTTAACTCTGCCAGGCACCTTCAGTCTTTGTAACTCCTCCTTCAAGTCCACGGTCTACCTCTCTTACCCATCCTCTTCCTTCATCTCAGACTCACTTTCACGTTTCTTAAAGGGTTAGCTCTTAGGCACTGGTAAAGCCAAGATTCTACTGCTGCTCTGTCACTGCTGCTCTGTCACTGCTGACAGCAGCTCCTAACATTTGGTTCATATTATGTTTTTTCCCAAGAGACATATGAATTAGGAGTAAGAGAAAAGTAGTTGGATTTAATTTTGAAATTTTGATGTTTCATATTTCTGTTCTCAAACCGGCATCTTTTCCTTAGCATCTCCGAGGAAAGGATGAGTTCAGTTAATAGTCTGGTTTATATTCAGCCAAAACTAGAGCTCAGGAGAGTCATTCATTGACTTTTGTAAAATGTCTGAGAACTTCACTAACTTGGATCTCGGTACCTGGCTTATTTCCCCAGTGTAGGCCACGTCTGTAAATTTCTTTTAAATCCCAAATAATTTTTAATAAAATAGTCTTAAAACTGTCCATGTAAGGGTTTGCTACATGATATTAAAGCATATCTGACCTCAGAAATTCCCGCCTCACATGCACACATACTTGTTATGGTGTGCAGTTTTATAAAAACAGTTTGTGTTATCCTTGTAGAGAGAACCCTCTAAAACAAACTTCTATTCAAATGTTAAGTTAAATCACAACTACACCTAACTCACAACTACACCCGAATTTGCTAGGCCAAGGGAGCTTTGTGGCTGTGCTTGAGTTAAGGATTTTGAGGAGGGAGATTATCTCAGATTATCTAGGTGGGTCTAATGTAATCACAAAGATTAGGCAGGAGAGGCAAAGAGAGAGAGAGAGAGATGTGAAGATGCTTTGCTGTTGGCTTTGACCAGGAAGGGGTCATGAGCCAAGGAATGCAGGCAGTTCCTAGAAACTGGAAACAGATTCTCCCCTCAGAGCCTCTAGAACAGTGGTTCTCAACCTGTGGGTCGCGACCCCTCTGGCGGTTGAACAACCCATTCACAAGGGTCGCCTAAGACCATCCTGCATATCAGATATTTACATTACGATTCACAACAGTAGCAACATGACAGTTATGAAGTAGCAACGAAAATAATTTTATGGTTGGGTCACAACGTGAGGAACTGTATTTAAAGGGCCGGAAGCTTGAGAACCACTGCCCTAGAAGGAAGCAGCCCTGCCTATAGCCAATGAGACTGATTTGAGACTTCTAAACTCCAGATGTGTAAGAGAATACTGTTGCTTTAAGCTAGTGTTTAAGTTTGTGGTTATTTGTAACAGTAGCAGTAGGAAACTGATAAATTATACCTAAAAAAACACACACACAAATTTAATAAAAGAAGATAATGGAATATATTTACTATAATAGTGTAAATAAGAATGTGGTTTGGCTAAAGCAATAGTCCTGGACCAGAGAGATATGACTATGACATTTGCTTACTTTGTAGTCTCAGACATGTTAATTTACTTTTTGGAGTATGTTATCATCTGTAAAATGTTGTAAAATATTTACAATAATACATCCTAGAAATTATTGTGCAGATTCAGGGATATAACATACAAAACACTTAGCTCATTCCTAACACTTCATACACTTTCAATAAATGGTAGCTATTATTTTATAGGAAGCATCTGAATGATCAAGTATCATGAGTTTTTATATTAGTATATGCTACAAATACTATAGAAGATATTTCTTCAGTAACCTCCAAGCACTACTGTGTGGCTATATATATATATATGTATGTGTGTGTGTGTGTGTGTGTGTGTGAGGAATCTAAATCATCTTTCTAGAATTAATATAGAATATATATATAATGATATGTATGTAATGTATATGAAATACATGTGTTTATATATGGTTTGTATGCAAAAGTTATATGAGAGTAGTTCCAGGCTACTGCTTTAAACCATCTTATATAATAAAAAGGTAATATGCAAATTGACCCTAACAGCAGAACAACTGGGAATGACTGGTAACTATGATACACACTGACCACCAGGGGGCAGACGCTCAATGCAGGAGCTGCCCTTGGTTGTCAGTGCACTCCCACATGGGGACCTCTGCTCAGCCACAAGCCAGGCTGATGGCTGCCAGTACAGCAGTGGTGGTGAGAGCCTCTCCTGCCTCCTCAGCAGCGCTAAGGATGTCTGACTGCAGCTTAGGCCTGCTCCCTGCTGGCAAATGGGCATACCTCAAGGGTTCCCAGGCTGCCAGAGCGATGTCTGACTGCCAGCTTAGGCCCGATTGCCCAGGGAGCTGGCCTAAGCCAGCAGATGGACATCCCCCGAGGGGTCCCAGACTGGGAGAGGGCACAGGCTGGGCTGAGGGACCCCCCTGAGTGCACAAATTTTTGTGCACTGGGCCTCTAGTATATATATAAAGTTAATATGCAAAGTGTCTCCTCGGGAGTTCAACTGGGAGTATGATTGCTTACTATGACGTGCACTGACCATTAGGGGGTGGCATGGAATGAAGGAAAGCCCCAGCCGGCAGCCAGGAGGTCCACCATCATCCTGATTGCCAGCCAGGCCTAGGGACCCTACCCATGCACGAATTTTGTGCACCGGGCCTCTCATTAGATCATAAAAAGTATTAGTATTAGTCTGACAATATGTTACATCCTTTAAGTAGTCTGTGACTAAATTATCCTGCAAAACAGCTTCTGAATCTAAATCTTAGTTGTATATAATGAACATCTATCCGACCTGATTTTCGGACCCTGTTTTGGGATCTATGTAGGGAACTGGCTCATTGCATGTTCTTGTATTTGTGTTAATGAATTTAGCATAATACACATGGCGCCTCCTGACACACGGTTTTGAATGTGGTGTGCTCTTTCCAGGCTCCTTTTCATGTTTGAGTTCTTCTTTTTCAGTTATATATACTATGCCAGCACCTTCCATTTTATGCTGTCTGAAAAACAGAATAAAATAGTAAATCAT
Source organism: Murina feae (assembly GCA_004026665.1). Lineage (NCBI taxonomy): Eukaryota > Metazoa > Chordata > Mammalia > Chiroptera > Vespertilionidae > Murina > Murina feae. The sequence goes on from PVJC01014522.1 coordinate 31,816, forward strand.
TTCTCTCAATGAGCATTTCAGCAATGAGTTATCCTATATAATAAAAGGGTAATATGCAAATTGACCCTAACAGCAGAACCATTGGGAATGACTGGTCATTATTACACACACTGACCACCAGGGGGCAGACACTCATTGCAGGAGCTGCCCCCTGGTGGTCAGTGCACTCCCACAGGGGGAGCTTTGCTTAGCCACAAGCCAGGCTGATGGCTGCCAGTACCGCAGTGGTGGTGGGAGCCTCTCCCACCTCCTCAGCAGCTCTAAGGATGTCTGACTGCAGCTTAGGCCTGCTCCACACTGGCAAGTGGACATCCCTCAAGCACTCCCGGGCTGCCAGAGGGATGTCTGACTGCCAGCTTAGGCCTGATCCCCCGACCTAAGCAGGTAGACATCCCCTGAGGGGTACCAGACTGCAAGAGGGCACAGGCTGGGCTGAGGGACACCCCCCTCCCCCAGTGCACAAATTTTTGTGCACCAGGCCTCTGGTAATTACATAAAGTAAGAGTTAAATATATTTCAAGTGTCAGTCAAGACTATTTAGGCTTTATTTTAGTTATAAGGGCCTCATGCTATTAAAATTTGAGAGGGTATCTTTTCACTCTAAATTATATGAGATAAAGGGATTTGTGCGAATAATGATTATTCATTCCAATATATCAGTGCAGTGTACAGATGCTCGCTGGGAGTAGAGGAGTAGTTATTTGATCACACTTACAAAGCGTGTTTGCAGTATTTTGTCATGTGGCTGTTACTTACTAATCTTAACTCATCTTTGAAAGTTAGTTACCTAGTAAATTCATCCATCTGGACGAGGAAGACTATTTAATTTTAAAAGCTCACCTGGAAAACATAAAAACTACCAAATGACCAAAATAACTAATCAAGAAAAGACCACTGCGCAGGCATCAAGACAGTTCAATTTCTTATCACTTTTTGATTCTAATAACTACACTGGTATTTTAAAAAATGAAAGTTACTGAGTTCTTTAAAATGTTAGAGAAATGTTTAGAAGGAAATAATTTACAGATTTTTCTTCTTTTGAGTAAGTTGTAATAGATATCCTAAAAGGGAGTATATTTTAAATGCCATATACTTGAAAAGTAAAGGTAAGAATGGAACATGTGAATTAGAACACTTTTACATGGAAGCTTTTAAAATACAATCCCTGCCTTACTTCAAACCAAAGCCAGGTCAGTCTCCTTTATCAAGTCCTTTTCCAGTTAAACCCTCCAATATCTTTTCATTGCATTTATAATCAATACTGCCTTCATGCCATGGCTCTGAGGTCCTGGGAGACCCTGTCCAGCTGAAGTCTTCAGTTGCCCTCAAGCCTCTCTCCCGTCACTTCTCCAGCCCCCCTTCCTTCAGCACCAGTCTCTTTCCTGTCCGGTATTTGCACAACCTGCCTTCCCTCTGCCTGGACTGGCTCGTCCCCAACTCCCTGCACACCTGGTTCACTAACATTTATGTCTCAGCCTGGAAGTCATCACAGAAGCATTTCCTAAGGTTTGTCCTTCCTCACTCCATGTAGTCTCCATTTTCGTATTTTGTTCATGCCTTTCATACTACAATTAATTATTTATGTACCTACTTGTTGTTTACATGATTTCGATAAGCACTCCAATACCTTTTACTAATCAATAAGTTCCATGAAGGCAAAGATTGTGTTTCATTTATCATTAGGTCCCCACTATCCGGACCATTATATATTTATATGCAGAGCCATTAAAAGATTTACCACCGCCAGGGAATCTTCTGGAATTGTTTTGCTCTGGCTTTGTGTTAGCGGTACACTCCCAGCCCTTACTCCAATACACACACACACAACATTCAGCATCCTTGGATCCCAACAAAAAGTACTCTCTGTAAAGGACTTGGAAAAGCTGATTCCTGGTAAAGTGTAAATAACTTCTAAGACTTTTCCTATTACCTTTCCATAGATAGAAACATTTATTTAAAGGATGTGATTGATTCGTCATTGTAGACTTCTGACATTAGTTTTTTCCATCTGCTTCTCATAGCTGTAACCCAGCAATATGCTTGTACTGGAACTGGGTCCTTGGAGGAAAGGACTGTGGCTGTTTGCTTGCATACCAAAGCATCCACCCAATTAAGTACTTGTGGTGTGAGTGACTATATATCAATGTCAAGTATATGATTCTGTAATAATCTTTTTTGTATTGTTTTGTTTTTTAAATATATTTTATTGATTTTTTACAGAGAGGAAGGGAGAGGGATAGAGAATCAGAAACATTGATGAGAGAGAAACATCTATCAGTTGCTTCTTGCACATTCCCTTATTGGGGATGTGCTTGCAACCAATGTATGTGCCCTTGACCGGAATCGAACCTGGGACCCTTGAGTCCGCAGGCTGTTGCTCTATCCACTGAGCCAAACTGATTAGGGCTGTAATAACCTCTTATTAGAAGGAAAACACAGTAAAAAGACGGTGTTCAAATAACTCGAAATAAATCAGAGCTGGGATTCCAGCCATTTACTGTCTGAGCCTTGGTTTCCTCATTTGAAAGATAAGGACAATAATACCTATTGTGAGAGAAACATTGAATAATTCATTCCTTCAACAAATATTTTATTGAGTTATTTCTCTGGTGCTGTTGTGGGGCACCGAAGATGCAGGAGTGATCAAACAAAAATCCCTGCCTTCGCAAATTTTACATTCTAGTGGGGAAGGCATTTAAAAAATAAAATAATAAAACACATACAGGTATTCCTCGGAGATATTGCCAGTTTGGTTCCCGACCACCACCATAAAGCAAGTATCGCAATAAAGCGTAGTGCAATCTTTTTGCTGGTGGAGGGTCTTGCCTTCAATTTGTAAGAAATACAACCTCTGTGGAGTGCAATAAAGTGAAGCACCATGAGAAAAAGTATACCTGTCTTCTGTTAGATGGTGTTAAGTACTAAGGACAATACCAAAAAAGGGAATAAGGAGAAGGGAGTGCATGCATATGGGAGCTAAGTTGCATTTGTAGATAGTGTAGAGGCTGCATCATGAAGGTGGCAAAGGAAAAAGACAGGAAAGAGGGAAGAGAATCCCAGCAGAGTGAACTTTAACTGCCAAGGCTGTGCCGCAGAAGTACAACTGTCTTCCCGACGATGCTCAAGGTGTGGGCCCCGGAGTAGCAACATTGGCATCAATTGTCAGCTTGTTAGAAACAGGTCCTATCCCAAACTACTAAAACATGATCTCTGGGGCAGGTTCCCAGGAACCTGTTTGAACCAGCTCTCTAGGTGGTTCTTACATACGTTAGCGTTTGAGGTCTAGTGTGTGGCAACAAAAATACAGGCTTTACAGGCAGATAGTACTGGCGCCACATCATAACGAGCCAGGCAATCGTTCTCAAAATTTAGGGTCCATCAGAGTCGCGTAGAGGCCTTGTTCAAACCCAGATTATTGTGCCCTGCTCTTGGAGTTGCTGAGTCGGCATGCCTGTGGTGGGGAGCTTGCAACAATTGCATTTATAATACGTTCCCAGGTGATGCTGGCCCGGGGACCACACTTTGAGAACCATTGCTGATGACAGCAAGGAGGCCTGTGTGCTGGAGCAGAGTTGAGTCATAGGGCAAGTAGTAGATAAGGCCAAGTAAGGGGAAAGGGGCACGATGTGTAGGCCCCATAAACCATTGTTGGAGCCTTAGCTTCTTCTTTGCAGGGGCCATTGGAGAAGAGTGATCTAATTTGCTTTGTAAAAAGCCCCTTCGAGTGCTGCGTTGAGAAGGCTGGAAAGAGACCAGGAGCAAAGCAAAGCCCATTGTACTGTCCACGTAAGAGACGCTGGTACCTAGACCAGATGGGGTGATAGTGGAAGGCATTAATTGGGGTGGACTCTGGCTATATTTTCAAGATAAAGTCTACATAATGGGGCAAAAGGAGGACCTATGTAATACTTTCAACAATAAAGATTTTAAATAAAAATGAAAGAACTGAAAGTAAAAAATAAATTACCATATATCCTACAGAATTTGCTAGCAAATTAGAGGTGGTGTGTGAGAAAAAGTGGATAATTCAAGATGACTTCAAGAATTTTAGGCCAGGCAATGCCTCTAAAGAACCTGACACAGTAGATGCCCAGTGACCAGTGCGTTTTCAGAAGTAGTGCTGTAATGCTCAACTACCAGAAATGAGACAGTGATGGGGGGTGGGAAGAGGCAAAGCCCTCCCACATTGGGGATGACTCAATTAACGGTCCCCCGAAGGGGGAAGATATTTTTTGGAAGGAGAAATAGAAAACCAAACCCCAGCACTTACTGCTGCTTATCCTCCTTTTCCTCCATGGGCTCCTGAGACCTGGCACGAGGCAGCGAGGAGCCTCAGAGGTCGCTCAGGGACTAAGCTCTGCCAGGAAAAGGGCATTCGGAGCCGCGATTGTGACTCACGCGTCGCTAAGCGACGGAGGTCCTTGGGCGCCCGGCGGGGAGGAACTCGGTGCGCATGCGCCGTAACCCGGCTCGGCTCCGCTCCGGGGACAGCTGGCGTGTCTACACTGCGCCGGCGGCGGGCGGGCGGGCGGGGGAGGCTGGCCGGGTCACTCGGCTTCCTTCCCGGACCTACCCAGGCGGGACACCCTGGGCTTGAACTTGGCCTTCCCGCAATCTGGCCAGGAAGGGTATTTATCAGGGCCCAGCCCTCGCTTGGGATCAGTGAGGGGCCGTCTGGAGCCTCCCCTTGGCCCTGGGGCAGCACTGACAGTGTCCCGGTCCCTGCAGCTAGGGTCTGTCTGTCTGCCACACTCCCC
>PVJC01014523.1:0-36449 GCA_004026665.1 Murina feae
TTTATATATAATTATATGAACATCACACATTTTCTAAGAATTCCTATTTTGGGATCTTAACAAATGTTTGTTGAATGACTAACCCTTATACATTACTCTCCTAGCCAAATGAGTGCAATGGAAGAACAGCATCCCCACTAACAGATAACTAGCACTAGGAAACACCCCACTCAGGACTAAAGAATCTTCACAGTCTTCTGGGCATGGTATTATTCAGTGTTGAGATCAGTAAGCAGGGATGTGCAGATCTCTGAAAAATACAAATCCTGATTTGTAACATTTACCCATTACTATGGTGTAATCAAGCATGTCAAACTCATGGCCCATGATGAATATTTTTGCAACCCAGCCAATACAACGGTATGTAAGAAATGTTTTAATAAAAATTTCATAACTTAATTTTTACAATTTCTAGTTATACATAATCTACATATATAAAAGCCTAAGTGACCATTATGGCAGAACGACCAGAATGACCAGAACAATTGGTCACTATGACATGCACTGAACAGGCAAGCAGGTGAGCAGTTAGGGATGAGCAGGAAGGCAGGCAAGCTATTAAGGGCAAGTGGTCCTGGATTGTGAGAGGTCACAGGCCGTGCCTCTAGCTATTAATAATGAACTACAACATTCACTAATGACTGATTACTATGACAGTGTTGCATTCATTTCCCTTATGCACCTTACACACAGGTGCACCATTTTTCTCCACTAATACTAGAGGCCCAATGCACAAAGATTCGTGCAAGAATGTAACTTCCTTGCCCTGGTGGCTGGAGCCACCTTTCCGCCTGCCCACACTGCCCAGAGGCTCAGAGTGGCTGGGGCAGTGCTTAACCCACCATCTTTTTTGGGGTTAATTTGCATACTCATTCCTGATTGGCTGTTGGGCACCACAAAGGTATGGTCAATTTGCATCTTTCTCTTTTATTAGTGCAGATTCTTTAAAAAGTTCACTAAACAGGGCCCATTCTAAGACTGTTGCTTGTGCTGCCTTTTGCTGAATTCTACTGTAGAATAATACTAATGATAATACAAGATCCTATTATGTTTTATAAGCCAGCATCAATCTTTGTCTGGAGAACATGCCACTATATTAAGCCATTTGGGTATGCAGAATTTTTAATTAGTCAGCTAAAGAAGGGTATGTGAGTATGAATGCACATGTGCAAATATACTCATTTGCGAACATTCACCCCAACTGTTCTTTGTAGATTACATTAGCTGGGTATGTGGAAGGAAAAAAGATAAATTTCCTATTGCCATTTGGGGCAACATGGGTGGACCTTGAGAATATCTTGCTAAGCAAATTAAATCAGATGGAAAAAAATCAGAACCATAAGCAACAAACAAAACAAACAAAAACTCATAGATACAAATAATAGTATGGTGGTTACTATAGGGGAAAGGAATTAGGGGGAAGGTAGAAGAGGGCAAAGGGATAAAATATATGGTGACGGAAGGAGACTTAACTTTGGGTGGTGAACACACAATGCAGTATACAGATAATGTATTATGCAATCCTATACTTGAAACATATATAATCTAGTTAACCAATGTCACACCAATAAATTTAGTAAAATAAAAGCAACCTCTTAGAATTTCCATAGGTCACCATTTTTTTTCTTATCTCAAAATATTTTCCCCCAGAAATTAAATATTCACTCCTATTTTGAAATTGGGGAGCCATGTCGGAACCCCATGTTTCCTGGAGCAGTTGCTGTTTTTACAGACCAAAGGAGCCCTAGGTCCCTGATTACTTTGTGAAGAGTGAATCCCCAAGATTATTTCGTCTTTAGCACATGGAGCTTACCTGCTTAGTTGCCATTAAAGCTAAGATAAGACAAATACTCATCCTGTGAGGAGAGTGCCTGTAACACTGATAATTCCCAAGGGAATATGTATGACCTCACACTTCCAACCCAGTCATTTTTTAACCATACCCCACAACTTGTGAATTTCAATTATTTGTTATTTGTTCAGGCATTCATAATTGCCTGGTGTAAGCCTGCCTTTAGGATGCAAAGCAGAAGACAATGAAAATGCTACCCAGGCGAATTAGGGCAGCAGCACTTAAACATATAAATTAACCAGGCCTCTTTTCACATCTCCTCCTTTCTATTCTGAGAGGTTTCAGTCTGGTGACATCAAAGACAGGATTATAGGAGAAGATAAAAACTTGATCTAATGTCCATGTTTGAAGTCATCAAAGTCCTCCTCTTGCCATGGCAAAATAACCCTCTTCATAACACACACACAAAACCGGGTCCAGGTGCAAAGAGGCTGGGGGCGGAGTGAGGATGGGGGAAGGCCGCAATAAGGCCCTGGTTTCCTGAGGTTGTAGGAATAACTGGATGCTAAGGCCCTGCATTGCCAAATGTGCTAATGGATGCTTTGTTCTGCAAATTAATACATTAAGTCTTTCTTTTAAGCTTACGTGATGTTGGGATAGTTCTTTAATGAGCTTTTAAATAAGTTTCCTTTATTATCAGCAAAGATTTGCACAGAAATTTTTCTTAGGTGCAAAGAGAGTGATCTTTAACTTCAACACCATTACAGATATTTCCTTTAATCTCATTTGTCAGTCAATTTTTGCCTCAGTAACAAACTATGGCAGTGGTTTTCAACCTTCCTAATGCCTCGACCCTTTAATACAGTTCCTCATGTTGTGGTGACCCCCAACCATAAAATTATTTTTGTTGCTACTTTGCAACTGTAATGTTGCTACTGTTATGAATTGTAATGTAAATACCTGCTATGCAGTGACCCCTGTGAAAGGGTCGTTGGACCCACAGATTGAGAACCGCTGAACTATGGTATTTCGTCCATGGCACCAATGGGCTATGAAGCATATGTGTTTACGTTAAAGTGGTAGGGTTAAAAATGTTTCAATAGATAGTTTCTTTGGAGGTGAAATTTTTCAGGAGGGGAGTATGTTATAATTTGAAGACATTATCTTACTTGGGAATTCATGGAAACTGATTGAGACAGACCTTGGCCTCTTTAAACGTATGCAGCTGCACTGCCTGGCATTGCAGCCTGTAAGATTTATTTTCAAAACTCTGCAAGCTACAGCCCCATGACTTTTAAAGTCGTTAGTCCTTTAAGCACTAAATCAGCATTCAAGTGGCTGGTTAATCTCCCAAGGGCCAAAATGAAGTGCTCCGGCCTAGTTTATAACACAGGCTGGCTAGTAGAGAACTTTCTCAGCACCAAACCTAGCGAGCATGGAGGACGAGCACAGCCTTTGGACAAAACTGCTGTATTGACTTCCCTCCTCACTTTCCCCTTTTTTATACTTTGTAGACTTCATGCACACTTGAACACCCCAAAATAACAATCTTTTATTACGCGGAGGGAGGTAGCAGATATTACAATTTGACCTGACAAACTTAGTTCCTTAGTTCCTCTCTGTATCCCCAACCTCCTTGGTTGAGGATCTGAGGATTGCTGCTCTCTAAATACTATGATTGGCACAGCTGCAAAGGAAGAAGGCAGCACGCGGAGAGCAGCAGTCCATCACAATGAGCAACATGTTCCACTCGGAACAATGGTTCTGCCTAACTGTTGAAGAGGTCGTTAATCTCCTATTTCTCCAAGTTTAACAGAAAAATTAAGCCTCCTGGTTTATCCAAAGGCTGAGTCTTTGTTATGTGATAATCGGTGTGGATCTCACCATTTTCTAGAAAAGTCAGATTCTAAGAAGGAAACCTAAGGAGCCCAATGGCTTTGAAATCTGAGCAGCCCCAGATAACTTCCTTCCTTCGGCCTCCTCCGTTTTATCTCTTTACACACTCCCTGAGTTTTGTTTATATGTTTACCTTACAAGTTATTTGGTTGAATGTGATAAAGGTCTATCATTTATTTATTTTGTAGAAGATGTGTCTGCCTCCTGATTTCTACTTTCAAAGAAAGTTAGCACATCCAAAGCTTGAAAAGTCAAGCAAACATATGACAATAAAAGTCCACAATGAGTTTTCAGAGTATAAGTCATATACCAGAAACTGGTAAAATATACTTGTTTCTAAGGAATATCAGGCAAGAAACCTGCCCTTTGACTCAGTGTTAATATTCACAGATTTCCAGATTACACCTTCAAAATCCTTTCTGTTCCACAGTACAACCAGACCTGAATAACCTCTATTCCTTTTTCCCAAAATCTTTCATGGCTGGTATAACATATGAATCACTTTGCCTTGAGTTTTGACTATCTCATGGACTCAGCCTTTGTAAACAACTCTTGTAGAAACCTATTGCTGTAATGTTCGTCTGCATGCCCCATTACCAAAAAGCAACCATGGGCCAGGCGTCCTCCCCAGATAACTTAGACACTATTGTACACACTCTCAGTATTTCTTCCATGCCTGGTACTTGTTCTTTGTTAATCAATGAGAACGCAAGATGCAATATGAGTTTTCTATATTTCCTACATAACTGAAATAGCTCTGAGACATAAAATCTTGAACCAGAGTGATTCAAAGGAGAGGTTTTGGACTTCCTCATAATTATAGAGTTAGATTACTTATTGGAGCACATCCTTTCAGTCCATTTTCAAACTTTGCTGCAACTGTGTCAATTTTTTCAAGATTAAAGGCAAAGATTCTCTTTTCCTGATGGGGTTATGGATACCTTGTGGGTAATTTTCAGGACATCAAAGGGCAGAGGGGGTCACTAGAGAGGGGTTGGTAGGGGCAACTCATTATCAAGGATCTTGAAGGTCCTTACTGCACAATAACTCTGGGTGGTTTTCCTGAATCATGTGTGGTGGTGAATATTTCTTGAAATGTTCTTCAATTAGTGCAATTCAAAGTCTCAGTTGACAGTAGCATTTGCTTGTTTATCATGATCTCCATACCATGGATTGCAGGTTAGGCAGATTTCATACTCTTATTTTTTCCCAGGTTCTCAACCAATTAGAAAGGCCACATTAAGCACATTCCATGCCAGACATCAGAAAATGAGGAATATTGGTAGTTAAAGCAACTGGAACTTCAGAAAAGAAATAGCAGTCACCGGTAATACATAAGATCTGCCTAGCTGGCTCCAACTCATTTGATTCTGTATTTTCTGTCTACTTCATCAATCACTGAGGGAAGGGTGACCCTATATCCAACTATACTTGCAAAATTATCCATTTCTATTTTCAGTTATATCATTTTTGCTTTATGTATTTTGGGATTCTATGCATTATTTATAATGCAAAATATTTGTTGTTTTCTTAAGATTTAATTATCAATGTTAATAGAAAAAGCAGACACAATAGTAAGGACCTTGACAAAAAAGACTAATGTCAAAGAGAAAGTTAAGACATTTGTTATCAAAATCTAAAATCTAGTCTCTTTTTTTAACTACTATTTTTAATTTTAAAAATATTTTTTATTGATTTCAGAGAGGAAGGGAGAGGGAGAGAGATATAGAAACATCAATGATGAGAGAGAGCACTGATTGGCTGCCACCTGCACACCCCACACTGGGGATCGAGCCCACCACTGGGCATGTACCCTGACTGAGAACCTAAGTGTGATGTCCTGGTACAGAGGTCGACACTCAACCGCAGAGCCACACCGGCCAGGCTAACATCTAGTCTCTTTACCAAACTGATTATTATAGTGTATGTGTGTGTATGTATGTGTGTGTATGTATGTGTGTGTGTGTGTGTTGGTGGCGGGGCGGGGGGTGGGGGGGGCAGGGGAGCCCCAGGAGCAATCGTCTCCATTTGAGTAACAGGACAAAAAAGTTGCCAGAGATTCTACTATAGAAAGTTAGTATGACTCCCACTGTTTCCATCTGTAAGAGAGGACATCTTTTGTATAATATCCAAACATATGAAGCTACAAATCTATTTTCTTTATTATAATCTTTTTAAACAGGATTAAAATTGGACCTATACCTCACACTGTACATTATTTTTATGTGTAAGAAAGGAGGGAAAATAAGAATACATTTGTGTATGTCCTTAAGTTTATAAAATAAAACTTCAGTATGATTAACATACAAAATGTTATACATACTTAATGTAAACAACTCCGTGAGTTTAGGAGTAAATATACACCTGTGAAACCATCACTACCATCAAGGCCAGAAACATAACTAACACCTCTCAAAATTTCCTCTCACCCCCATTGTGATGATGATGGTGATGGTGATGATGATGATGTGGTGTGTGGTAAGAACACTTAGCACGAGATTTAGCCTCTTCCCAAAATTTGAATGTACAATTCATGTTAGCTACAGGCACTAAGCTATATAGTAGATCTCTTGTACTTACTTATCTTGCATAAAACTGAAACTTTGTACCCTTTGACCATTATCTCCCCTTTTCCCCCTCCTTCCAGTCTCTCGTAGCCATCATTCTACTCTCTGCTTCTATGAATTGGACTATTGTAGATGCCACATAAAAATGAGATTACTCAGTATTTGTCTTTCCATATCTGGCTTATTTCACTTAGAATAATAAAAGAGCTAGAGAATCAGGTTAAATAACTCCAAGAGTAAACAATAGAACACATACAGAATGTGGAACATTACACAAAACTTCTTGGTACCTTCAAAATGTTGGGGTCATGCTTGACCAGTGTTGCTCAGTGGTTGAGCATCAACCCAGCAACCAAGAGGTCACTGGTTCAATTCCCAGTCAAGGAACATGTCCAGGTTGGGGGCTTGATCCTCAGTGGAGAATGTGCAGGAGGCAGCCAATCAATTATGTTTCTTTCTCATCAATATTTCTATCTCGCTAACTCTCTCCCTTCTTCTCTCTCTCTCTAGAAATCAATAAAAACATTTTTTAAGTTGTTAAATAAATAAATAAATAAATAAATAAATAAATAAATAAATAAAGTTGATGTCATTAAAAAGGGAGGGAAGGATGGGGAAAATTCTTCTTCAATAAAAAATACTAAAGTGGCCCTGACGGGTTTGGCTCAGTGGATAGAGAGTCGGCCTGTGGACTGAAGGGTCCCAGGTTCAATTCTGGTCAAGGGCATGTGCCTTGGTTGCCGGCACATCCCTGGTGGTGGGTGTGTAGGAGACAGCGGATCGATGTTTCTCTCTCATTGATGTTTCTAGCTCTCTATATCTCTCCCTTCTTCTCTGTAAAAAAATCAATAAAATATATTTTTTAAAAATACTAAAGTAATACACTAAATGCAATGCATACAATTGTCATAATACTAGTTTTTAAAATCAATCATAAAACACAATTTTGGAACGAATGAGGAAATTTGCATTTGGACTGGGTCTTATATGATATTAGGGAAATATTATTAAATTCCTTAAACGTGTTAATGGTATATGACTACATAAGAGAATATTCTTATTCTTAGAAAATGTACACTGCAGTATTCAGTAGTGAAGGGTCATGATAAATAAACAGATTTATTCAAATATGCCAGCACATATTAACATCTAAGTAGTAGGGATATGGGTGTTGAATCTGGATGATGGTGTATGGCTATCCGTTGTATTATTTCCATCTTCTCTGTTTGTTTTCATATTATATAGTTGAGAAAGAAAAAGGTCAAATTTTGAGAATCAGCACACAAGGCATATACAACATAAATGCCTTGCAGGGGCTTCTCGTGGAAACTCCATGTCAGGGAACTGCCTCCACTGAGCCTTGGAGAGAAGACCTGAGATCTGGAAAGTTAGTGTTTGTTTAGTGATAGATCTTCATCCCCACAAGAGAGATAGGATCCAGTGACTAAGCTTTAATTCTAGGACCCCAAGCAAAAGTTTCAGAAAGGGACCTTTTAGCCTTTGCTAATTAGCCTTTGCTAATCAACTCTCCAGTGGTGAGAAGGCCCCCTTCTTACTGCAACACCCCCCCTTCCCACTCCTCAGTGTTTATGCCTCGGGCAAGAATGAGACATTTTATAGAACACAGAGAGGCTCTTAGAGAAGATGATATGGTTACTTAGGTGGTAGTGATGAATAGAGCACTGCATAATTATGGGCTGTAAAATTTTCAAGGATGATTAATACGTTTTCCTCTATTGAAAGGAGTGGTTGGTGGAATAATGGTTAAGAGGGTAGGTGGTGAAGTTAGACTGCCAGGTTCAATACTGGACTCTACCACTTTAGTCACTGTGTGAAACGGAAATTGGAAACACCATACATGCAAATGAAAATAATGATAGCACCCATCTCAGTGGTGGAAGAATGAAGAATGATAAATAATGCATGCCACATTATTAGCACAGAACCCAGCAAAGGGTTAAGTTCCCAAATGTTAACAATAATTATCAATATTTTTCACTGAAGAGAAGTGAATACTTATGAACATATTGAAAGGAACAAGACTCCTATTGGGTCTTTAGAATATCCATAATCAGGAAGTAAGTTTTGGACCCTTAGTAATTTAGATCAAGTTTATTGTGAATTTAACTATTTATATGAGGTCCTGAGAATTCTTTCAGCACAGACCTGGCACTATCTATCCATCTCCAGCATCCTGAGAAAAGGTGAGGTCAGAAGAGAAGACCCACAACATCTTCCTGGAGAGAAGACCCACAATATCTTCTCTTGCTATGCAACAGAGATGCCCTGTATCACTGGCTTGGTGTCTACAAAGCAAGCAGTTAAACCCTCTTAGTGGGAGCTGCTATTTTAGCTCTTTCCCATCAGGTGTTAAAGTATAAAACCACTGTTAAATTAGCTAATGGTTGTTGAAAACAAATACTTTCCTAAAAACTTCCTTTTTCATTTCTCGAGACCCAACTTAAAATACTTTGGGGTTCCTAGCAGTTGAGATGGCATTTTGTGTTATAATTTCACTGATTATGCACCAAACACTTAAAGACACCAATTTAACTTTTAATTTTACTTAACATTGTGGGGAAGGTGGTGCATGTGGGTCTGGGGCAGCGGTTATATGGGAACTCTCTGTACTTCCCACTTCATTTTGTTGTGAACCTACAACTGCTTCAAAAAAAGTCTATTAATGTTTTTAAAATAGTGTCTTAATCCTTACTTTATCACTTACTAGTTGTACAACATTAACACCTAACTTCTCTAGACTTCCGTTTCCTCAAAGTGCATGAACATCCATCTCAAAGGGTTGATATAATTTAAAAACTTGATAATTCAGATAAAGTGCTTAATAATATGGAGCTCGGCACACAGTAAGTACTTAAGAAACATTAGCAGATGATGACGATGAAGATGATGGTGATGGTGATGATGATATGATGATTTCTTTTGTCTTTCACAGTATGGTGCTTTTGCTGGACAAGAAAGCAGGGGTGTAATGTTTAGAATTTATCTGACACCCTTCCCCCAGATGGAACAGACCTGTGCTGGAGATGAATGTGATCTCTCTCACTGGTTTGAAGAACTGGTATGTACCTTGAAAAATTCCTTCCACATGAAATATTAATGTTGTGTGTTGTTTTTTTTTCCTTCAGAAAGCTACTCTGCCTCAAGGCTTCAGGTGTTTCTTCTGTTCAGGTTAGCAGGTATTTTCAAAACTTTAGTGAGTTTAAAACTCAGATTAATTTTTAAAAAGCATGCTGGCTTTTTACATTGCCTTAAAACTTGTTACTTTGTTCTCTGCCTTGTGAACTACAGTGTGGGATAAAAACAACAAAATTTGTATCACTTCAAAACTTCACAGCGAACAAGAACGCGTTGGCTTACAAATGATCCTAGTTGCCTTTTAACTTCTAGATTCATTAATTTCTTTGAGGTGCAAAATTTGAATTGAAAAAAAACACACAAGAAGATTAAGTGAAAAAAATACTGAGCAATTACAAGAACCCAGCTGAAGGCATCAGTTGCCCAGGTGCCTTTATTTGTCTGGTGCAATTTATTCTGTGTGTCACACAAAAATGTGGCTTTTAGTTCCAAATGACAAGGGTAATGGAGTGCTTTGTGAAACCAACTGCATTATCGATGGCATTTTATGATAGAGTTTCACGGATGACTCTTAGCTATCAAATTTAAGATATTTTATTCTAGGAGAAAAAATAACAAACTTTTAAAAACATATATTTAGGGGAGGATATAGCTCTGAACTTGATGGCGTTTCTGACACTATCCCCATTTAGCCAACTCTAGGGGTTGAGCTGATTAGAACTTGGTAGGATTGATTTTTAAGGACATAGAAAATATGTTTTTATTCTGGTAGATCCTACCAAGCTTCAGGTAGTCTAGAAACCCTCTCTGGAGGGCAAGTGGAGCTTCAATCACGGAACTGTTTTAGGAGATTTTCTCATGCACAATCCTTGGTACATATTAGGGACCCAACAAATATTGGCTGAATTGAAATCTAAATTTTCAATGATTATCGTCCTAGCAGAACTGCAGTACCCAAAGACATTATGACTTAAAGTGTAATGGTCACAAGTATAGCCTACATCACCAAGTGATCTCAATAAATTTCTAATGGCTCTCGGCTACCTCTCACTAAACAGCTCTGTATTGTTTTCTCTACCCTTCCTCCCTTCTTGCTAATTCTTCCCTTGCTTTTAAGGTGACCAGTGACACACGTAGGAATTGCATTGTTGGCGGATAAGTCTCATCATCAGAAAGATTACTGAGCCTTTGACTGGTCATAAGATAATGGAGTTGGGGAGGTGAAGCCCATCTAGAGTGATTTCAGAAGCCAAGGAAGCTGATATTTCATCCATTGATTATGCTTGATGCGGCATGTAATTAAAAAGTTAAATTCTATAATTTAGGTAGCATAAGAAAATAAACTTAATAATTTACCAATCAACAATCAATATTAGTGAATTCTTGCTATAAACAAGATCATGTACCAAGCCCCCTGAAGGCTACAAAAATAAATAAGACAAGGGGCAATGACCTAATCAGATTTGCTGTGTAATAAGATCCTTTGAGCTGGGTTGCAGGGGAAAATTTTCTGGCTGGGAGAGAAAAGGCATTAATAGGATATTGGTTTGGTTGATTTCACAGGAGCCGAATAACTGTGACTTCCACAAGAAAGAATATTTATTTCTCTTTCACTTAAAAGTTTACCTGTGGCAAAAAGTCCAGGAGGAGAGGGTTCCTTTTATCTTGTGGTCCATATATCCCCTACTGTGCTGTTCACCTGCAAGTTTGAATCTGACTCACCACTGTCTCATTCTAATCCAAAGTGCATTTAAGGGAAAGATGAGCATCTCTGTGGGTTTTTTAAAAAATATATTTTTATTGATTTCAGAGAGGAAGGACGAAGGAGTGATAGAAACATCAACGATGAGAGAGAATCATTGACCAGCTGCTTCCTGCACGCCCCACACTGGGGACTGACCCTGTAACCCAAGCAAGTGCCCTGACCAGGAACCCAACTGTGACCTCCTGGTTCATAGGTCCATGCTCAACTATGGATCATGAGCCATGCTGGCTGGGTAGCATCTCTGTTATAAAAAAATGTGGTTAAGAAGGTGCACCCTTCACTTCCATTCTCAAGCTATTGACAAGAACCAATGTCAGGTGACATTGTGGTTTGGCTATATGGAGCTGTCAGGGAGGTTGGGAACTATGATTTCTAGCTGGGAGGCATGGTACTCAATTCTATTACCAAAAGTAAGAAGAGAAAGTGGCTACTGGGTATAATTAACCACCTCTGCTATAGAAAACAAAAGTGAAGGCAAAGAGATCAATTAAGAGACTTAAAGCAATAATAGTGGTCTGAACTAGATTAGTGTCCATGATAATAAGGATTCAGAGAATATTTGGAAGAAAGAATGGACAGGACTTGGTAATTTATTAAATATGAGGAATAAGAGAGAAAAGATGTCAAACCCCAGAAAATGTGTATGTATTAACCACTCTGATGTTAGAGCTGCTTGTTAGTGCAGCATACCTTGGCCTACTTTGACTAAAGCAAGCTCTGTACTGAAGAGTTCTCTGGCTATACATAATTCAATTTGTTTCTGAATCAGTAAAAGCCATTTTGTTACCCATATTCTTGATCTCAGAGTCAGAAGTTGTTTCTTGAGGTACTATTGTGGTTTAACATCAATTAGATTCCCAGATTTCTTCCACTTCCCATTTTTATTCTACTACATGATCTTAGGCAGTCACCTAACCTTTTTTCCCTTAAGGCTTATTAATTGCAGAATAGAACAACCTTGCTCTACTTTCAGTAGATAATAAAGGGAATCTATAACAATACAAATGTAATATGCTAATTAGACTGGACAGCTGAAAGACCTTCTGGACATCCATCTGGAAGTCCTTCCAGACAAAGCTGCAGTGGCAAGGCAAAGATGGTTAGGTGTGATCAGGCAGGCAGGCAAGTGGTTAGGGACAAACAGGCAGGCGAGTGATTAGGGGCAATGAGGCAGGCATGCAAAATGGTTAGGAGCGATCAGGCAGGCAGGCGAGTGGTTAAGGGCAATTAGGCAGGCAGGCGAGTGGTTAGGGGTGATCAGGCAGGCAGGCAGAATGGATAAGGGTGATTGGGCAGGCAGGCAAGTGATTAGGGGTAATGAAGCAGACAGATGAGCAGTTAGGGGCGATCAGGCAGGCAGGCAGAGTGGTTAAGAGTGATCAGATAGGCAGGTGAGTGGTTAGGGGTGATTAGGCAGGCAGGTGAGCAGTTAGGGGCGGTCAGGCAGGCAGGCAGAGTGGATAAGGGTGATCAGGCAGGCAGGTAGGCGACCAATTAGGAGCCAGCGGTCCCAGATTGCGAGAGGAATGTCTGACTGCTAGTTTAGGCCAGATCCCTGCATGATTGGACCTAACCTGGCAGTCAGATATCCCCTGAGGGGTCCCGGATTGCAAGAGCGTGCAGGCCAGGCTGAGGGACCCCTCCCCCCAGGCACAAATTTTGTGCACTGAGCCTCTAGTCACTAATAAAAGGATGTAAAGGTGCTTTGATGCAAAGGATATGAAGCTGCTGCTGGGTGCTTTGTTAATGGGGGCCACAGGAATGCCAACTATTGTTCCTTTCTCTTTGAAAGTTTTCAGTACTTTAATGAGAAAATTAGTAATTACTATAACATGGCACTTGGGAAAGCGTCGGTTGGAGAAGTGGGTTTGCGATGAAGTTTGCATTGGTTCCTTAATTGAAAAATTTTAACAATGTTCTTAAGAAAAAAGGTATTTTTATTTTTAAGTCTTACACTAGAGCATAAAGGAATAAATTCCCTTAAAGCAACTTACAAAATAGATATTTAGTGGATAAAAGATGGTAAAACCAAGCCATATGGTGTTAAGGGCTCTTGGGATTTGGACAGATAGTTTGGAGCTACCTGTTAGATTTCAAAATTTATTTCTGGGTAAATCTAACCTCGCTAGGCCCACAGCAGCTACCTTGGGAATGCCAGCTTGATAGAGATCTGACAGGTATCTTCATTTGCTTCTCCCTAAATACTCTCCATTTTCACTCTACTTCCTTCCCCCAGGAAACTAATCTGTATGGATTACACAAACTGATTCCCTTATCTAATATTTTTTTGTTGGGTTTGGTCAGTGGGAAGCCTTCCCCGGTGATCAGAAGGAGAAAAATGAGGTCAGGTATTTAGTCCTTGTCCTTGCTCTACAGAGTGGCCTCAGGCAGGCTATACCCCTTCCTCCAAGGTCACTGCTTCCCCCAAAGGTGGCTGTTCAAGGAAACTGACTTCTCTGTGGTTCTGGTAACCACTTCCTTTCCTTCAGACCAAGGGGGTGGTACCAGCTCTGTTGCTACTAACCCCAGGTTGGTGTAGAATTCCTGAGGTTCCCCTACACTTCACATAAATAGTCCCTTTGTGAGTATACCCTCTTAATTACTCTAATTCAAATGTGCGGTATGTTTCCTACTGGACTTTCATTTAATGCCTGGGATATTTCTATGCATCCCTCAAAGCATAGCACTCAACTTTCTGCTTTTGTTTATTTGCAAAAGATGGGCAATGCCTCTTTCCCTGCCATCTCCAAGTCACACGGAGAGATCCAGGATAAGAGTCAAAAATGGTTTAAACTAAGAGATGATGAAAAGGGTGGATACCAAGATATAAGTTTTGTTTTTGGAAGGGGAAAAGCATTAACGTTGGGGTGGAATTTGATTATATGGTCAATGTATTCCTTGGGAATAAAAACAAAACATTTACATTTTCATAAGGTCTAGTTCGATGCAGTATATAAAAATTCTCTTTCTCACTTTTCCCCCATATAATTTTGTGAACCAGTATAGATGTGGTTGAAGCATGAGGTTTAGAGTGATCTTTATAGTTAAATTCTGATTCTGCTACTTACAAGTCATATGGCTTTCACAAGTTATTTAACCTCTCAGTTTCCTTGTCTGTTAAACGTAGCTAATACTATGATTTGCTTTCCAAGAATTTGTGAAGATTAAAGTAGTTGGTATAGGGAAATGCTTAGAATAGTGCCCAATTCATAGTAAGTGATCTGTAAATGTTCACTATGAATATTTGAAACCAAAATAAATCTTAGAGTTTATTTAGACTAAATCATGAGACAACAAAAAAGTAAAGGCGTATAGACCAAATCATGTAGCCAACATCACATAGCAATGATTAATTTCAGGTTGGTTCATCGATTTATTTGTGCAACAAATATTTACCTCAGCAGTATAACTGGGATAACAAATGTTCCAGTTATTTGGCCAAGTCCATAAAAATGGAGTCAGAGTGGGAACTAAACAAACAGTAATAACAACAGACACAGCCACAAAACAAAGCCCTTGATCCCATCTGTTCAGTTGTTTCTTCCCTCATCGTGCTACCTACATATGCTGCTGCCTAGCTGTCAGAATGCCCACCTTGGATTTTAATCAGTTTCCTGTCTAGCAGCCTTTGTAAAATCCACCCACATCATATGGGCATAACATTTGATGCTTAGATCTTGGTTTTTGGCTGAAATGCAAAAATTAAAAAGAGCAGGAAATTCCCCCAGAGACTCCACAGCTGTGCATGTAAAAGAGCACAAATCTCTCCAACTAATACCTAGAAGAAGAAAAAAACAACACCAAAAAACCTCAAAGTAATTTATGCTCTGATTTCCCCCTGGATCCGCATTTTCTGAAAGTCTCAGATGGATAATTTTGCGTGTGTGTGCTAATTTCAGCCTCCCTGGTCAAACCATCTACTTCTGGGAATGCAGAAGTCCTGCTGGTTTGGGAATTGTCTCTGTCACTAGAGAGGGCAGCATTTCAGTAAACCCTTATTTAACCATGAAGACAGCTGTAAACCCTTTAAATTCATAAGTGAAATTAATCGCAGAATTCTGTAGGGTGGGTTTGCTGCTACCCAAAGATTCCCCAAGTGCAAAGCTAATCCTTAAGTTAAAAAGTAGCAAATCTACATGCTCCAGTCAGGATGGATGATTCCATTCCCCTGACTGCCAGGGAGAAGTGTTGGGTGAGATTTAATAAAATAATAAAACAAAACAAAATCTGTTTATTATCTAAGGTTGGGTCAACATAGGACATGATGAAGTGCACAACTGAAGTAATTTTCCAGGGAATTTGTGTTTGAGGATAAAAAGTCTTTAAAAAATTTTATATTTAAAATTTACAGTCAATAATTTTAAAAAGTTGTCCAGCTTTCAGGAGGAAAGTCGATATATATTTCATGATCCTGGCTGGAAGTCAAAAGTCTTGGTGTCTGTTCCCAGTTCTAGAATTGTCTGCTGGTGTTTTGGGGCAAATCACTCATTCTCCTTGTGCCTAAGGTTTTCTGTTATTGGAAATTATGTACAATCTATGTGTGATATGCTTTTAACACACATACTACTAATTTCTTTACATAGTGGGGAATTTAAGATTATTAACATTCAATTTGAGTTATAAAAATATAATTTGAATTTTAGCAACATAACTATTAAGATGAATGAGTACACCATCCCATGCTATTATTGGGAAGAATATTTAAAATTGGTGGGAGTTTTTCTGGGAGGGGGCAATATTTGGAATTCAAACACTTTCCTCAAATGCTCAGTAATGACGACAATGAAAAATGGAGCTTTAAGTTAACTTTTAGATAAACAGATCTGTATTACTTGAGCACGTCATAAATTATCTTAAAAATAAAATAACTTCCTGCATAATTTTACAAAGTAAAACTTACTCTGTTAAGTGATTTGTAAAAAAGTTACCCAAATTCCTGATATTTATATTTCATATTAACACACACACACATCCTTTAACTGTAGAAATGTGAAGATCTACATGTATTACAACTATTATAAGTCTCTACCTTTTCATTGAAGTAAGGACCACTTTGCCTTTCCTTTCTGTTTCTTTGCACGCAACACATAGGGGCGGGTCCAAGGTTCTCAGATGTCTGGAGATTGCTGAGATCAGTTTTTCCTCTCCCCCAACCTCCTGCCCTTTCCCACCCCCGTCATGTCTCGTAAGGGAAGAGATCCTAAACGTTGGAAGGATCTAACTCTATCAAGCCATCCTGACCTTAAAAGTCAAATGAAGATTTCTTTTGTAATAGATTTGCATTTTCCTAATAAGGCTAATTCTCTCCTTTTCTTTAAGTAAATTCAAATTTTCTTTATTCACTGTCTGATTGTATCTGCAATGACAGATCATCACAAAAAATTAAATGGCTGTAGAGCTCTGAATCTTGGCTTTGGTATGAATCATGATGTGATATACATATAGCTATCTAATGTAGAAATTCAGGAATCTCAATTATGTTTATTTTTAACTATAGTAATAGAGTATAATAATGACACAAGGTTATTTTTGGAAGCTGTATCTATATCATATGTCAAAAACTGAAAGATAAAAGTTTCTAATTCCTAGATGTTAATCTTATTTAATACAAGGAGCAAACTAGTAGTGAGCCAAGTGTTTCATTTTTATCTTTAAGGACAAAAAGTGTTCAATATACTAAAAAGAATAGTACGTGGTGACGCAGGTAATCAGTTCTGATTCTTCTAGTGAGACGCTCTGAAAAAAATTCAGCCTATAAATTTCATTGTGTTGCTTAGCAAATTATAAACAATTTAGTAGGTCCTTACATAACTGAGTTTCTGTCTACCTCTGTCCAGGATCATCTCTGTAAAATGTGTTCAGAAGCTGTATATTATACCATAAAGTATATATCTCAAGAATCTCATCGCTTAGTACTTGAACTCAATGTTTTTTATAGTATATGTGCTATAGACTCCATGGCGCAACTTTCTATCAGATCAAGGCCAAAAGGTCTTCCATTTCCATGCCCACAGAAGTTTTATGTGCCTCTTCAATATCTTTAGTGAGTCTAGAAGAGCATAATCAACCCTTTCCTACACACAGGATACTAGCTATTCACAGCATCTCCTTGTCAAGGCCATTGCCATCCCATTTCTCATCACCACTGTCTCCATCCCTAGTATTTGTCACACACTTAGTTTACAAACAGTCTTTATTCTCATGACCTCTCAAGAATGAGAATTATTGACCTTTGGAGCTGGATGTAACATTTGGGCACTTCACCTAGCAAAGATTTTGTGGGGAAATCTGGGCCCCATTATTATCCCTCCTGCCCACCTCCCAACACACTGTTTTATTTAAGATGTGCTTGATAAATATTTTCAGAACTAAGGTTTGTAAATAAGGAACCTACATTTCAGCCTTTCGGAGAAGTTCTGTTTTCCCAGTATCAGACAGGCCGAATTGCAGACATCAGAATTCAGACATCTCCATTACATAAAGGACCTTTAAATAAAGGCTCCATGTGTCTTAGTTCAATAAAAGTTAGGGAGAGGATCAAAAGGCAATGATTCATCAAAAAGTACATATTCATTGGCCTTATCTTACCAAATGTGAAGAACAGAGAAAAAAAAGAAATGAAAATTGATGATGCACCAGCTTTAAAAAAAATCAACATCATAATATTGTCACTGGATGTTGACCATTTGTTGTGGAGAAGAAGGGATTTAGCAATGTCACTGTAGGTCCTTTGTACTTTCTTTGTTCATTATTTTTTTTTTTTCTCAGTGGGACGCATGGGTAAGATTTCCTCTCTTTTGTAAAACTAAAGGCAACTTCCTTTCTAGATTTTTCGGTTTTCCTCACCAGAAGTTAATACACAGCTAACTCATCTCAGGTTGATACATATGTAAATTAACATAATTGTTTCTATTTGTAAAGGAAAACCTGTTGTCAATAAAATGTGGCAAGTGCTCTTTTAAAAGTCTTCAATCACTCAGAGCAAATGTGTTTAAATTGCTGAGGATCAACAACGCATCTTGCTTTCTGTGGCAGATTCAATTCTGTATCCAAGGACCACCTGGGTCATTGGGGAGCTAGCTATTCATCAGTTGGAAAAACAAGGGATGAAATTTAGGTCATTTCATACAATGCTCCCTTGTCCTCAAAAACATCGTCATTTCGATTGATTCAGCTTGAGGAGGTCCCACAATTCCAGATAAAAGAAAGCTAATGTTCATTGGACTGCTACCTCAACAACCTAGTGTGGTTGACATTGTTTGTTTGTTTGTTTCTTTGTTTGTTTCTTTGTTTGTTTTTAAGATGAGAAAACAGATAGAAATGCTCAGAAATGTTGTGAAGCACTGTGACAATGATATTAAGAGCTGGGACTTGAGTCTCATTTTCTTGAGTTCCAATGCAGATACAATCACTAACCAGCTGTGTGACCTTGGAAAGAAAGTGGACTCTCATCCTAAATTTCTTTATCTGATAAAATGAAGATGGGATTTGGGACTAGAATTGACTGTATTCAGTTTTTTTGAGGATTCATGTTAGATTAACCATAATTATTACCATTAGAGTGCTTGCAGTAGTAAATTTCAGAGATGAAGTTCAAAGCTTAACCCTTTCTAATTGCACCATATTGCCTTTTGGATGATATTCACAATGGCCAGTATGTCCCATAGTGAGATGTCGAGAATTAGAACTTCAAAATGATCTTTCTGGTCAATTTAAATCTTCTGTGGAGAGAGTTGCCTACCTTCAGTTGAGGCACCTGTTATGTCTTAAATTGAATGTTGTCAATGGTTGCAAGAATATGGGATGGAGGCCATCAGTCCCACATAATTTCATGTTCCAGGACAAGGGATAAGTACAAAGAGATACAAATGGTGTTAGACAAGAAAGAATCATCTACTTGTCTGTTTAGAAATCAGCTTTGAAGGACCAGCTAAGGGTAATTCTGTTACACACACAGACACACACTACACACACACTTAATGAGTTCATATTGTGTAGAAAATACCATGTAGTAAGGCACATGAAGATTTCCTTAAAGGTAAAGTCCTTCCTACGCTACAGTTCATTTCCAGTCCAAATCAAAGCACTCGGTGCCATGCATGTGACAACATGCACCAAGAATGAGGGAAATGGAGATTAATAACAATAGAGGAGAGTGGAGAAAAATTGACAAAACTTCTTAAAAAAAAGATAGAAAATACTGTGTTCCTATACTCTATTAGGCACTCTGTAAGTTGTTTTTAAGTTGGGTTTTGAATGAAAGACAAAATTCAATTGTTGGGCACAGAAAGAATCCAATGAGAGAGGAGAGAGAAGTATGCCTTGGGTGCTGAGAGCTGTTGTGATTTATATGGCACATAGTTCCTTATCATCTTGGGTGAATGCACATTTTCATGTGAATTTTCAATTAGTCGGTTTCAAGGTTTACCATCTTGCCATGATGTATTCTAAAATTTCATTCTAAATAATGTTCACCTTGTTTTTCATTTTTTCTTTTAATGTGATTTTAATATTTTTAAATATTAAATAACCAGGAAAAAGTTATTTTAAGTAAATACCATATAATACTAAAATTAATTTTAAAGCCAGGAAATGGTTTCTATAAATATGATTTAAAAATCATCACACAGCTTTGAAAAGTTGTAAGAAATATTGCTTGAATCTAGTTTTTAAAATATTGTCCAAAACAATTTCCTCTTTTCAGCTAGCCTCCTATACTGACTTATATTAATTTGAGTAGGTCTTTTTTTTAAAAAAAAATCTGTCTCCAATTACTAAGAAATATTTTTCAGTTGGTTTTGAATATATGAAATTCAATTTTGATTGTCAACATACCTGTTTTTATTTATTGGTTAAGTTAAACCTAAATAGTTAGGTATTATTTGTCCAGCTTTACAGATGTGAAAACTAAGAAACAGAGAAGTTAAGAGACTTTTCAAAGCAATTTAACACTGTGGATAAGAGCTGGGATCAAGTTGGACTGCCCTGAGCCCCAATCCTGGCTTCATCATAAATAACCTTGGAAAAGTAGCTGGGTCTGTGTCTCTCTTGAAGCCATTTAAGCTAACTTGGATTTAGTTATCTAAATTTTATTAAACTATTTAGGCAAACAGTCTATAGATTTGAATATTTGTTAGATCAGGATGGAGGAATATATTAATCCAATCCTTCATTCTCTTCAACAAATCTTTAGCAAGAAACTTATCATAAGTCAGGTATACTAGGCAGTGGAGTTACAAAGATGAAAATGATCGATATCTTTAAGAAACTAAAAATGTTCCCACAAATACTACTATCAAGCCAGCAAAACAATAGGTCGTGTATCAACGCGGTCTCTGACATCAAAATAAACATTGACTCCATAGTGCTCACATTACTCTTGAACTCTTTCATTAGCTGTTTGGCTTGTCAAGAACTTGAATACTCTGTCAGAACTACTATTTCTAAATATATGTTTGCTGCTCTAATAGAAAACTGTACAAAAGTCTGTGACATGTATTTATGGCAACTTGCTATTGTTCTAAGGGACGTTATTAAGGGAAACCAGTATCCCTCCAGTGAGAAGCTCTGGCTTTGGCTCCACTAACTAGCTGCCTACTCTTGGACAAGTTCCTTGGATAGCCTACGTACGTCTCAGTTCTCTGACCTGTGAAATGAGGGCAATAGAAGCACCTAAATTAAAGAGCTGTTGTGAGATTACACGTGATTTAGGATGTAAAGCATTTAGGTCATAGAAGCTGGATTAAAAAGCCCAATGAATACTAGCTTTTATTATTGTAAGTAGTTTTAAATTTTCATTATCCTCATATCACATCTATAAGCAGAATTATGAAATTGAGAAGTTTCAAAAAACACCTTTTTTGTTTTATATTTACTTGATTAATTGTTTTGCTCCCAATGGTTTTTGTTTGTTTGACTACTTTGCTCTCTAGTCTCTTACCTTCCCAGGGAGAACTGGGTTATTTTTGTTTCTGGAAGTCAAACAATATGGTCTGGAGGAGCCTCACCCAGCTCCTGGACTGGGTCTGTCACATTGGGAATGAAGAACCTGTCTGCAAACCATGCAACTTTTCAAAACCAGGTTGCAATGAAGTCATGCAGAGAGAACACAGATCATGCTGCTAATAAATACACGTTTTAATCATTTTAAAAAGAGTATTTGTATTATTTGCTAAAGTAAATACATTTTCGTGCTTTTCCTGATTGAAAAGTATTAGCATGTCTATGTCTATTGTATAATAAATTTGAACCTTACATCCTCCTCCATACTCCTCTTCTCAGAGGAGACAATCTTCTGCTCAGACTGTTGGGCCCCTGAAGGCAGATGTATCAAAGTCCAGTCAGGAGACAAAAACTACCCTAGTTATTTTTTTTTTAAATATATTTCATTAATTTTTTACAGAGAGGAAGGGAGAGAGAGAGGGAGAGAGAATTAGAAACATCGATGAGAGAGAATCATCAATCAGCTGCCTCCTGCACACCCCCACTGGGGATGTGCCCGCAACCAAGGTACATGCCCTTGACCGGAATCAAACCTGGGACCCTTCAGTCCGCAGGCCGACCCTCTATCCACTGAGCCAAACCGGCCAGGGCTACCCTAGTTATTTTTACAGACAGAATTTCATATAATAAATTGGTATTTCGGTGTAAAGATGTTATTAACTGAAAGGGTAGAAAAGAGACTCTAAGGTATCGCATATGTAACAACTGCACGAAGCAGTTACTACCCATACGGTGGAGAGTATTAAAGGAAGAACTTGAAAACATTAACTCTTAGAAACTTAGAAGTGATCTCCTTGGAACTATACCTCAGGATGCCTGCAGGCATCTGCTACCTGGTGCTGCGGCTCAAAGATGGGCTGGTTCTTCAAACGTTAGAAAAACTTCTAAAGGGATTCAGCTGTGGATACAGAAAGACACTGCAGAGTGAAGAAGTTTGCCTGCATGATACTTCCAGGAATCAAAAGCAGAAAGGAAGCCCCACTGGGAACAAAGAGGAAGGAGAAATTCCCTTCTTCTCTTCCACTCTTGCTAACTCCCACTAGAGCCCCAGATTGCCAGGACCCAATACACAGCCAGCAGACAAAGCAAAAATGTAGTTTGCAAAGTCCTAGCACCAGGACCTCAGAGCTGAGAAGAGTAGATTTAGAGATGAGAGACGTTAGCATAATAATTAGTGCAGCAGCAAACGTGGCTTCTGGTCAGCACCCGGTATAGTTCCTGCAATATGGTATTGAATAAATGCTTGTGGAGTGGATATGTGTGTATTGTTGGATTAAAATATGCGGTTTTAATAGCCATCATCGTAGGGTTCTTATAAAAAGAGCTGTCTTCATCTAGGAAAATAACTTGACAGACCACTTTCATTGTAGAAGGTAGGTCCCAATGTTAAAGTCTGGAAAGAGAAAAATAAAGTGCCTTTTGTGGGGTTCAGAATGTGGAACCCCAAGATGTGCCTCAGTGGTAAGCAGATTACTTTGAACTAAAAGGCAAGTTTAGCTGCAGGCTCAAGAGAAACTGAGACCCACCCCACCCCCCTTTAACTACCTAGAAGAACTTGAATTAGGGGTCTTGCCCATCATGAGATATTATCAGACATAACTTCTTTTGGCCTATTTATAGGGGAGATCAAATGCCTAGTTACTACTAAACATCAATTCTTATCACCTTGCAATCAGCATTTGAACTCCTCAGGTGCATTACCTCATCCCTAGCTCAGGATGCGTTTGTACCTCATTCCCCCTTTCTGTCTCTGAGCCTTCTCATGTATGTGGGGTCTTTGACTCTCATGTAGGCAGGGTTTCCATACATATGTAGGTATTAAATTTGGTTATTTTCTCTTGCCAATCTGTCTCATATCTATTTGGTTATTAGATCAGCCAGAGGACCTTGAGGATAGAGGAAAATTTGGAACTTCTCCACACTTCCGTAGGCGTTAGTAGAAATTGGGGTGAAGTAAGGTGAGAAGCAAAGTACGTACTTGGAGAGCACAGGGGAGGTCACATACTGGTAGTCAAAGAAGAGAGTCAAGGCCAAGCAAACTGTCAGAAGGCTGTAGAAGCTGGCAAAAGGTAACCAGGGAGAACTTCCTGGTTGAGCGATGATAGGCCTTTCAGAAGTAGGAATGATAAATATCTGAATTTACATTTATGACCATGACTCTAATGTAAGGTAAAATCAAAGTTTCAAGGCATTGGCATGTGCTACTCAAGCCGGTTTACATCTGGAATATTTACAAATAAAGGGAGTACGTTTTGGCAGTGAGATGATCCGTAAATTGAACCAGGTCTCTGGGAGTTAGAGTTTTAAGTTAGATGTAACCGGGAGCAATGCAGCCTTTGCAACTTCTTTGTCACCAATTAAAATTCCCCAGAGCAACTGGGGTGTGAGTCTGCACAGTACTTGGTGAGTCTACAGAAACTTTCATGAACTCTCAAAGATCAGAGAGGATCCTAGCTTGTATCCTGGTAACATTTGTCTTGTGCCACCATTTAATGCCTCAGCCCTGAAAAAAAACTAAATATTTCATAAATATTTGGCTGAATGGCTCTATTTTTTAAAATATAGTTTATTAATTTTTTACAGAGAGGAAGGGAGAAGGACAGAGAGTTAGAAACATCTATAAGAGAGAAACACACCTCCCACTGGGGACATACGTGCAACCAAGGTACATGTCCTTGACCTGAATCGAACCTGGGACCTTTCAGTCCACAGGCTAGTGCTCTATCCACTGAGCCAAACCAGTTAGGGCATGGCTCTATTTTTCAATCAAAGTGCGAGTTCACAATTGCCTTGTTTGAATGTCCACGTGAGTCTGACCTCCAAGTTGTAGATCTGAGCTGAGTACATATAAACTCAGAATGAAGCCTATATCCCCTATATAAAATAGTAGCTATGAAAATCCCTCAATATAATGAGGAAAACATCACATAAAAGCATGGTATGCAAACAATAGCACCATGTTAAAGAAGGAAGTGAACAGATCCTTAAGCCCATTGGTTAAAATGTTTTTGTGATGGGGTTGGCTTATGAGGAAAGTTGAGGATGGATAGGAGAGTAAACTGATTTCTAGGTTTACTTTTCACTAAATTTGTTTTTCAAGTGACTCCCTGCCTCAGTTGTTTCATTGATAAAATCAGAAGGTATGTGATTTATGATGTGGAATGCCTCAATTCTGGAGGCATATTGAATGGAGGGTTTTGTTTGTTTTCTTTCTTAGTAGTGACAATAGTTTCACTTCAGAAAAACATAGCTATTTCTCTTTTCAGTAGAAATGGTTCCAAAATTAGCAGTATAGAGAGAATGTGTTTGTGACACAAAAGCAGGGTGATACTTCTATTATGCTTGAAAGTTCCAAGTTTTTAAAAAATATACTTTTACTTATTTCAGAAAAGAAGGGAGAGAAAGAGGGATGTGGAAACATTAATAATGAGAGAGAATCACTGATTAGCTGCCTCCTGCATGCCCCACACTGGGGATTGAGCCAGCAGCCGGGCATGTGCCCTGACTGGGAATTGAGCCCTGACCTCCTGGTTCATAGGTTAATGCTCAACCACTGAGCCATACTAGCATGGCTCTTCTTGGACATCTTCAATGTACACTATGGAGTTGAGATTATTCCCTCAATAGAATTTCACAAACATTTTCTATATGAGTAAAATTTTATACACATTATTTGTAATGGCTGCATGATATTCCATATTCTGCAAATAGCATGATTTATTTAAACATTGCCCTATGGGGGTATAGGCTAATCACTATAAAACAAGTTACAACAAAGTTAATGTTATAAAATCCCCACCTAGGATGAATTCTTAGGCAGACTAAAGCTTTATCTGTTTAGGCAATAAATGAGGTTGCCAGTCCTCTCCAGCTAAGGAACATTTTTTTTTTTTGAAAGAGAAGTGGAATATTGTTTCTAAGGCACAATTACTTTGAGTAAGTAAGTGGTATTATAGGTGTAGTCACATGCATTGAAAGAATTGATCTAGTTTCCTGAGAGAAAATCAAAGCAATATTAGAATTAGTTTTTTTCCTTTGTCAGTATTAGAGGCATACATCTACCTCTTTCTCTCTCTCTCTTTCCTTCCTAATACCCTAACTTTCTTCCTTACTTTCTAACTTATTTTCTTCTTTTCCTCTCTCCTTATTTCCCTCCCTCCATCTTTCCTTCATTCTCTTTCTCCTCTGTGTGTTTCAGTGTTATGGATTCTTTCTGGAATGAATCTAGTTCAGTTGGGCCTGGTTGACAATTCTCCAGCTCCTTCTTACTAAGCATCTATCCATAGTAACAATAAAAACACGCTGTTCATGAAGGTGCTGACAGGACTAGAACTGGCTCAGATGGGAAAGCATATCTGAATGCACTTCATAAATGATACTGCAGTAATGAGAACTGTGACTTACAAGCAAAGTCCGGGTGCCTTGTGCACACAAAAAACCTGTTTCTTGTAGCAGGAAAGAACTAATTGGATCAAACTAAACATAACCAAAATATTTTCTTAACAATATTCTTTTAAAGACATTTTCATGAGTCACTCAGTTAATTTTTTTGGAATTTTTGATAATTTTATAAAATCCTTTTTAATATGGCATTCTCAGCATGGTTCTTCAGTTTAAAGAAGTGTTACTGTAAAAATACAACTGTAATTCTCAGATGCTTTATTTTCTGCTTAATGATATATGTGCATATCATGTGACTGAGTGTAGATCATATGAATATAATATGGTTTAAAACTCAGAATTTGAATTTCATGGACCATGCTAAAATTCAATAAAGCAACATTTGAATGCAAGAGGGAAAGAACAACATGTGGCTTGAATTTTCCTTAAAATACATAGGGGATAGTTAAGGGGGAAAGTGCTTGGGACAGAGTAGGTCTGGAGTTTTGCCAAACTCATACCATTCAAACAATGGCTTAAGACTGAATTCAAATCCCAAGCAGATCTCTTCAATCTCCCCCAAAGGGTATAAGGTAGCATTTCAGCTTTGAAAGATAAAGTTAATGAAAATACTTTCAATGAGCAGAATGAGAATGCTAGACATGAAGAAACTGTTTTGCCCTCTGGAATTCAAGGACTTCCAACCTCCATTTGGATCCCCACTCTGCCTTTTCATCTACAAAGAGGTGATCACTAGCTTTTGAAACTATTTTTTTTAATTACCCAGTTTCGATACAAACTCTACCCTGCCCCCACTTCCCCATAAAGAATCACATGCAGTCTGATGAACATCAATACCATTTAAATCCCCCACCACATCATCCAAATCCTGAGCATGCTTCCAAAATATCTGTGTGCACGTTTCATAGTCATGTACAGTGAAGAATGAAAATTGTTATCCGAGGGAGGAGCCGAATCCCACCACAACTTACAATGATCTCTATAATTTTGTGCATATCAGAAATGGCAAATTTGTTGGTGTCATGGAATTTAAGGGGATTTAGTGGCTTTGGTGATCCACGTTTCTTCTCCTAAGGCATTCTGCTTCCACACTCTTCTGGAATACTTCTATAAGTAGTGCCAAGCAGGCAAATGTCACCTTTGAGTCCCAGGAGAGGTGTCAATCAGCCTCCCAAACTCTGCAATGCAAAGATGCCTTGGAGTTCAGCAGTGCCACTTCCAGCTAACTGGCTCTGATTCCTATGGATCCAAACAGCCCTCCTCCCTGGCTGGACTGATGCCAGTCTACTTAAGGAGATAATTGACCACAAGCCAGCCTGACTGACAGGCTTCCTGAGTGCCAGATGCCAACTGTGCCGGCCCTGGCCTTTGCAGGAGGGCCTGTTCTCCTAGGAACCACAGCTAAAATAGCCCCGCCTTCCCTCTGCCCTTAGCTCTTGTCTCAGCTTCCCAAGGAAATATAATCAAATAGATTATTCCAAGTTGTTTTTCGTCTACTTTTCTTTTAAGGACATCTACCCTAAAATCCTTCTCCCTCCTCCTGGCTTCTCCCCATCTTTCTCGGGGTTCTGTGCATTCAGCGAAGTGGGATATAGGCTAAGCAACTAGTAGGTAGCTTTTTCTATCATCCTGGAAACCAGCAGCATAATGCCACGGTATCTCCACCAGTGCTTAGCACACCCTGAGTGATTTTATTAAACTTGTGAAACGAGATGGTCATACATATATAAGTGTCTTTACTTCCATCTCCCTTAGGTCTAGAACTTAATGTCCCTCTACCTCAACCTGTAGCTCTAGAGAGAATACCTGTGAAATCCTATGTGATAACATACTTACTTGAGAGGGTTACCAAAATGTCCCCATCAGTTTATTCTTATTAGCTTTAGTGGTTCTCTACATACTTAGATGATTACCAGAACTGTACATGTTTAATGGTTGGATCCCTCTTTAAACATTTACATGAAGTGCTGAATCTGGCTCAAGGTGTGTGAGTGTTTTTTGGCATGTGAGTAGGAAGATCTGATTCTGGTGGAGTAATGAGCCAGGACCTGGGGACTTCCCAGTCCTGGCATCTCAGAGGTTTGCCCAGACAATCCTGCCAACTCCCGGCTGGGCCATGGGTTTTTGTGGGAATGACAGTCTCACAGTTAGACTGCACACCCCATCTTAATGGGGGGAGGGGTCTTCAAGGCTTTAACTGGGACCTCTCTTGGGATCAGAGCTTTAACAGAAAGCTCCCCCTCACCGCCCCGCCCCCCCCCGTGTTTATTTACATGAATCTCGTGCTTTCCAGTCTGAATGCCACGCTTAGCTTCCTTTGAGTACCCGGTCTCCCCCTGCAAGAAAACTTGAGTGGAATTATCTCTAAGCTCATGTTGCCCTCTAGTCTCCTTTCTCTCCTCCCTTACAGTAGAAACAAAACAAAGCAACCATGTTTTCCCCATGGAGGTAGAAGGGGTGCCACGGGGGTGTGCGGGTGTGGGGCTGGGGGCTAAGAAGGTTCAGGGAAATAGCGAGGGTCAATTGTCTGAGGCACAGCCACAGGCTCCCTCCCCCATCCACAGGAGGGGCGGTCACTTAGGCCAGTCCCCCCCCACACACTTCAGTTCCCCCCTCTCCCCCCAAACACCACGTGGGGCCTCACCCCTTTCCCGTGGAACCATGGGCATCGCTATAAAGTTCAATGGCCCTTGCAGGCAGGTGTGGGAGGAAGGGTGCTCTTTGGAAGAAACTCCCGGAATTCAGACTCTCAGCCTCTAAACTACTGGTCCCTGCCCGGGACTTCCAGGCACCAACTCACCCGGAGACACACAAAGAAGCCAGATTCCCCAAGTTTCCTCAAGTCTGTGACCCCCATGTCAGCGTCTCCCCTTTTTCTTTTTGTCTTTCAATAATATCAAAGTAGTGTTTCAAATTGACAGAATGGGAGGCACTAGAATTGTCGGAGCGCAAGGAGGCCGTGGTCTACACCAGGACGCGTTTCCCAGGCCTGGCCTCGCTGCAAGGGTTGTAGTAAATCAGGGGTGCGTGCACCCTCCCCCCTCCTCCCCTCCCAGTGTCAGTACCGTGCACAAGTCCTGTTGTCCCTTTGCTTTCTTCTGAGGGAAGGTTAGGGGAGGCTTCATGGGGCTGGCTGGGCCCAGGGAACCTGGTTCACGTTGGAGTCCTGTTCGTGAGTGAAGGGCAGAGGCCTGATGGAGACTCCCTGGCCCTAGCGGGGTTCCCCCGCACCAGCCGGGCCACCTCGCCAGCTCCTGGCGCAGCAGCTCCGCAATAGCGGCAGCCTGCAGGGTCCTGTGCGGAGCCGTGGGCCATCGCGGGCCCAGCATCTGCCGCCCCGGGCCTCCCACAGCCCAGCCGGGCCAGGGCGCAGCCGGCGCTCTCGAGCAACAGGTCCAGGCCTCGGCGGCCGGCCCAGGTCCTCGTTAAAAGCCAGCGTCCCGGCGCCCACCTCCCGGTTCCCGGCCAGCCCTGCAGATTTAAGGGGGCGCCACTGGGTACCCACCAAATGGAACCGAATCCCCAGCCGGCTGCGGCCTGCCCTCAAGGACCTCAGAAAAGGGAAAAGGGTTTTGGGTGGTGGTGATGGTGTATTGATGTGAACCTCGTGTAGGAACAACAAAATCACTGTTACCGTGTGTGTGTGTGTGTGTGTGTGTGTGTGTGTGTGTGTGTGTCAGTCCTGGCCATGAGGAGGACTTGAGCTGTTAGGAAACCAGCCTGGTAAGCGAGAACGGGCAGTAGAGGAGGTAAATGCGCCCCTGACGGAAGGAGTAGTGGAGCAAGGGTGTCCCTGCCGGTGGCCGGCCTGTGACCTCACCCCTTCGCAGCTCTGAGGTTAAGAAATAACGGGGACAGGGAGCGTTTGCCAAGTCCTCAGCCTGGGCAGGAGGCACGCAAACCGCGGCCTGGTTCCTGGAGAAGAGAAACACCAACATCCCGGCTCGGACATGTCCAGAGAGAAGCTTTAATGGAGAACACCGCGCACAACACAGGCAGACACGAACTTGTCACAAAGTCACAACCCGAGGTGACCGAGGGGCAAAGAGCTGCTGCTGCCCCCCTACCCGCCCTGCTTCGTTCCCAAAAGTTTGTTGCAAGTAAAGTGCTATTTACTGGGGCTCAAAACGGGGGGGAAGGAGCAGCAGCGGCGAGCCACGTGTCTTTCCCACGCACGGGGACAGCAGCGTGCAAAGGCGACCAGGGCGCAAGCGCCACGGAACGCTCCTGTGAGCCCCGATTGCAGAACGGCTGGGTGAAGAGGGAGGTTTTTGTTGCGCTGCTACGTCAGGGGACAGAATCTCTTCGTGATGCAAGTCATTTTTTTTTTTCTCTTTAAAATCCCAACGGAACCGGTCGTGAGAATTCACATTATTTGGGGGCTCCTTAATGATTTCATCCGATCGATACACAAACGAATTGCAGGTAGAAAGTCGCCTTGTATTGCCTCTTTGGTTGTGTTCCCCGAACTTCACTTTTGGAATCCTGGGCTTTGCTCCGTCAGCCGCTGCTATTCTCTTTTGTGCCAACTAATTGCTTTAGCAGTTCCTCCTCCCCTTCCCGACCCCCGGGTCAGGCCCTGAAATGTAACTGTTTCCCAAGATAGTCCATGGTGTTCCCACTGCCCGCTAAAGCGGCCTCATTCATAATGCCGCTTCCTTGTCGGTTTCCCTAGCAGGAAAATAACGGCATCAGGCATCAAACGCTCCCTCTCTTCCTTCTTAAATAAATAGAGATATCCTTCGTGAACGGCAGCTGCCCTGCAGGAGACGAGCGGAGAGAAACTCGGCGGCTGAGGTCTGTCTCAGCGTCACTCTCTGTCGCCTTTCTTCCCGCGATGCTCAGATCCCACAGCTTCTGGGCCCGCAGGAATAAGGATCGAAATCCATTTCCAATTCACCTGCTAAAGGAGGACTCCCCAAACGCCTTCATTTCCCTCCCCCCATAACTTATTAACTTATAATATTAATTACAACAGAAACTCTTACCTGGAAACTGGCTTTCATGAACCTGATTGTACAAACATAGCATAAACACTGACACCAGAAGTGTTACATTTACTCGGACCACTGCAGAGTCCACATTCGGGTTTGTTCGTTTGTTGAAAGATCTTTCCCGCCAAGGCTGGGGCCCAGCCGGGCCAGGCCAGGGCAACCTCTCTCCCCCTCCCGCGGCCGGGGACCAGCGCTTCTCTGTCTCCACCTCGCCTCTCTCCGCTTGCTGGGGAGTGCACCAGCTCACGAGTGCACCAGCACCGAGTGCAGGGAGCCACCCTTGCCCTCGGCCGCACTCGGGGCGGGGGGCTCCAGCAGCGAGGCGGCGGGCGAGGCCGAGGCCGAGGCCGCGGGGCACCCGGTGGACGGCGCCGGCGCTGGCTGTGCGGCCGCGGGGACCGTGAGCGCGGGTGGCAGCGCGGCCACGGGCGGCAGCGCCGGCGTCGGCTTGATGGGCACCGGCACCGCCGGCAGGCTCTGGCTAGCCGAGTGGCACAGGGCCTTGACCGGCACCCCGAAGGCCCCGTACTCCGGGCCTACGGGCACTCCCGCGGCTGCGGCGGCTGCGGCGGCGGCGGCCACCGAGTCCATGACCCCGACGTGCGGCCACACGGAGCCGACGACGTTGCCGAGCTGGCCCGGCACAGGGTAGCCCAGGTGGTGCATGACCGTGGCCAAGGGCAGCCCGCCCGCCTGCAGCACGCCCTTGTAGTCCCGGCCGATGATATTCTCGATGGCGAACGGGTGCTTGAAGCCCGACGTGGACGCGGCGGCGGCGGCGGCGGCGGCGGCAGCGGCCGAGCCCAGCCCGTAGGGTGGGAACTGCGACAGGCGCCCCACACTCCCCACCGCCGCCGCCGCCGCCGCAGCAGCCGCCGCCGCCACGGCCGCGGCCTCCTGCATCTTGCCGGGGTGCGACGGCTGCGGAGGCTGGGACGGCTGGGTCGGCTGCTGTGGCGGCTGCGACGGGAGGTGCGGTGGTGGCGGCGGCGGCTGCGGAGCCGGGGGCGGCTGCTGGTGGAAATAGTGCACCATGTGCGGCGGGGGCGGGGGCGGCGGCGGCTGGGGCGGGTGGTGGTGGTGGTGATGGTGGGCGGCAGCCTGGTGGTGGTGGTGGTGGTGGTGGTGGTGCGGGTGGTGCGAGTGATGCGGGTGCAGGTGCCCTCCGGGCCCGGCGCCTGGCGCGCCCTTGGCGCTTCCCGCGTGCAGGTGCGCGTGGTCCGCGCGCAGCACCTTGAAGCGCTTGCGGCGCCGCAGGAAGCTGCCGTTCTCGAACATGTCGCCGCAGTCGGGGTGCAGCGCCCAGAAGCTGCCCTTGCCCGGCTGGTCGGGCCGCCGCGGGATCTTGATGAAGCAGTCGTTGAAGGAGAGGTTGTGGCGCAGGCTGTTCTGCCAGCGCTGCGTGTGCTCGCGGTAGTAGGGGAAGCGCTCCATGATGAACTTGTAGATGTCGCTCAGCGGCAGCATCTTCTCGGCCGAGTGTTGGATGGCCATGGCGGTCAGCGAGATGTACGAGTAGGGCGGCTTCTGGTCGCTGTACGAACTCTTCCCCGGCCGAGGCATCGCCCCCGGCGCCTCCGCCGCCCGCTGGCTCCGCAGCCGGCTCCCGGGGCCCGGCTGTCTCCACTGCTCCTCGCTGCGCGCGCCCAGCCCCGCCGCTCCACCCTCTTCCCCCCAAGACCCTCCTGCCGTTTCTCTCCCGCCTGCTCTCCGCGGCCTGCGATTCCCGCGCTCGGCCTCTGGGGCCAACCCAGCTCTCGGCGCTCACAACTTCGGGCCCCGACGGCCGCCGACTGGAGCGCACAGTCGCGGGCGGGGCGCGCCGGCTCCACCGCCACCCTCGCGGCGTCCTCCCTTAGGATGGCCAGGGACTGAGCTCGGGAGCGGGCGTGGGAAGCGTGGGGAGGGGCCGTGTTCTCTTCCGGTCTCCGGGCTTTTTCTTGGTCCGAGGGAAGCGCCGGCCAAGTGGGCTGAGAGGAAGGACTGGACAGTCAGGACTCTGGCCCTTTACATCCGAAATGACACTCGCTGTGCGGGAGGCGGGGGCAGGCTGCGCCCTGACCCGCCGCTTAGTCCACCCTGGAGTTCTGTTCTCCTGGATAGAAAAGCAAGGTAAGGGGAAGGAAGCCCGGCTCCTGGCAGTCTGCGTCGGTCACCTTTTCCTCCAGCGGCTCGAGGCGGAGCCGGGGACGGAGCTGTGGGCGGTCGCTTGCGGGGCGGGGGAGAAAGTTTGGTGGCTTCTGCAGGCGCGGAGCGTGCAGGCTTTGCGGAGGGGCGGGGGCGTGGGGCGCGAACCGCGGGCCGGAGTGGGTGTCTGCGAATGTCGGGAGGACGCGAGACGCCCCCAGGCCCGCCCAGCGGTCCGCGCCGCAGCTGCTGCCGCGCTCCCGGGCGGGTCTGGAGCTGGAGAGGCGGCGGCGGCGGCTGTGGCTGCGACGCGCTCTCCTGGCTGCGTTTTGTAACGGTCCCCGAGACGCCGAGACCCCCGCAGCTCACGCTCCGAGATTATCACATGACCGAGGCTGAGGGACTCCGCGCCGCCGCCGCGTCTCTCGCGGAAGAAGGGGCCAGAAGCGCGGTGCCTCGCCTCCGCCCCCTCCTCCGTCCAGGTTCGGGCGCCCCCACCCTCTGCATTCACCCGCTCGCTGCACCCAGTCGCCGCCGAGCGGGGCGGGGAGCGCAGGCTGTTAGGTGGGAGGGGCGCAGCCCCGGGTGCGGACCCTGCTGCCGCACCGCACCCGGGTCGCGACGCTAGACGGAGGGGCACTGGACCCTGCTTTTCCTCTTCTCTCCCGAATCTTCATCCTCTCCCCAACCTTTCACGCTTCCCACCTACCGGCTCTGATTCTCTCTCCTTATATTGCCTTTCTCCTCGACTAGCCACTCTGGGCCAAGTTCGGAGAGTCGGAGAGTCGTAACCTCAAAAGCCTGTTCTCTGCAAAATAAATAAAAAATAAATCCCAATGCCTGGAGGGATGGAGGGGGAAACTCATGGGCAGGAGAGCCGGGGACAGCATGGTCAAATGCTAACTTCATCACAACTTTACTGTGCACCAACTGTGTGTCAGGCCCATGGATGGCGCCAGGTACAGCTCTCTGCGCTCCAGGACCGCGGTGTAAAGCGAGAGCAGACAGTGACCAGGAAACTACTTTAGACCTTTATAGGTATAAAGGATTGGTGGATCCTGACGCTCCTGCCATCCACCCGCCTTCTCAAGAGCGGGTGGATGGCAGGTTAGCACCGAGTGAGGCATTTCTCTGGGGCGGTGACATCTGAGTTGGGGCCAGTAGGAGGAGTTGGGATGACTGAATCCCATCACCTGGGTGTGCTGGAACCAAGTGTTTGCCATTCTTATCACATCGAGGGAAGGGAGGTAATTAAACCCCAAAGGGAGGCCAAAACGACCAATCCACAGGGCCTGGCGTGACCCGAAGGTGGATGAGCGGAAGCGCTGAGGTCCCGGTGCTTGCTGGGGTCCCGGAAGCAGGTTCCTGCTCCGCACTAAGCCCAGCAGTGCATCCCAGCGGAAGGCGGGGAGAACCCCAAATTATATTCTGATTTTGGCTGCTGATGCCCTTGGGCTGGGAGGAAAAGCAGAGTTTACAGGGGAAAAACACACCCTCTTCAGGTCTATGGGCCTCAGTTTCATTATTTGTAAAATGAGATGTCTGGAGTTGGAAAGAGCTACATGTGTTAGGGACTGCGGCTCGCTGGGTTTTTAATTCCTTCTTTTTCCATGTCTAAATCTGAAAGCAGAAGGCGGCTGGCCCAGGCTGCTTGGGAGATTGCCTCTTACCCTCCAACCTTGGCGACACCAGGTCCGTATTTTCAGCTTCCGACTTTGGCTGAGCTGCCCCAGGGAAGGACCTTGAGCCGGGCTGACTGCCCAACGGGTTGCAGGGGTTCAGTGAGCGGGGCAGATGCATACTTTTCATCTCTAGTCAGGAGCCAGCTTTCTGTCTAGTAGTGCTGTGAGGCTAGCAGCCGCTTTTAGAATAGGTAAAGACAGTGCAAGTAAAGTGTGCAAGGGGGCCCCGGGGGAACAGAGCAGCCTCCTGGCTCGCCCTAAGCGAAGGAGACCCTTTCGGAGTTGGATACTCTCGCTGTCACTCCAGACAGGGGCAGTTCCTTCTGCCAATGGGGGTTTTGTGTGTGTGTGGTGTTTTGTTTTTTGTTTTTTTTTTAAATTTCTGGTTCGCCGAGGCAATTTCAGGAGCTGAGCAGCAGCCGGCCTCCAGGCTTCGCGATGCCACGGAGGAATTCCCAAGACGCCTACGGTTACAGTGACAGCTCGAGCCCGCGGGGGCCGGGTGCCCCCTTCTCCCTTGACAGACGTGGTGCGAGGACAGTCCTATCCAAGCTGAGCGGGCGAAGGCAGAGTCCGAAAGTCTCTAGTCCGCGAGCTTCCGGACAAGCAACGTCTCCTCCTTGGGAGGTCTCAGGCGAATTCCCGTCGGGCAGGTGGACCCTCTGGTGTCTGGGGACAGAGCGAGAGAAGGGCCCTTCACAGGCGCCTGGGGTAAGCCTGGCGCTCACAACCTGAACACTAGAAAGATGAAAACCCTGCGCGGCGCTCACTGTGAGCTCATGACACCTACAGGCCCGGCCACCACCACCTCGGCCTGGGTGCCTGGGGACGCGAGCCGCGTGCCCAGCCTCTGGGATCTCGCGGAGCCACCGCACAACTCGGATCTCAGACAGAACCGTGACGATAGAGCCAAGTGCCCAGTCCTCACGCTTCTGCGTCCCGGGTGCTCCCGGACCCTGACGCCCCAACCCGCCCGGCGGTCCTAGTTGCAGAGGAGAGCGCCCGGCCCGAAGGGCGGACGCCTGTCCATTTTGGAGAGGGGCCGGCCGCCGGGGAGTAGTATTCTGGGGGAATCCCGGCGTGGCACATGAGGGCGCGCTCGTCCCCTCTTCCCTCCTCCTCTCAAGGCTGATTGAATTCCGGCAAGTTTTGCAGGCGCGCAGCAGTCCCAGCGGGGGCGAGTGTGTGCGCGCCCCAGCTGCCGACAGACCTCTGTTCAAGAAAAACAGATCATGTAACCTCCCTGGCACCGACCAGTCGGTTTCAGGTTCGGCGTGTAATTTAAACACACACACACACACACACACACACACACACACACACCCCTACACTATCCAAATATTGGCTGGCGCGGAGGACGCTGGCAGGCAGCTCATCGCCCCGGGTTTAGTATAATTATCTCAGGCGTATTTGCTTTACCCCTAGGCAATTGTCGGCGACGCTTTGCTAGGAAGAGAGGTTCCATGCAAGGTTTTATTGCGTTTAATTGGCTCTACAGAGAGGAGTAAAATTTTGCTTGGAAAAGATGTGGAACTTTAGGAGAGGCTGTTTAATTCATTCCCTTTCTTCTATGCTCCCAGCCCCCGGAAGGTCCCACGCACTGCTCAGCCTGGACCCAAGCCAGACAGTCCCAAAGCTTCCGCGAAAGGAGGAGCGCTGGTCTGGATCGGGTGTGCGACGTCTTTCAGGACCAGGAGGAAGGTAAAGGTTCATGCGCACAACTCGCTTGTCACGGGCTCTCTCTTTACCCACCGACCTCTGAAGCTCGGTTCGTTACATCTGGGACTCTGCCAGGCGCTTTCAGCGTCGTCCCATCCAGCCTGTCGCCTGACTCGCCACCGACTCTCTCGCCCACACTTTTTCTCCAGACCCAACCCCTGTGGCGGGTGGGGGGAGCCCGCCTGGGATCTGGACTCGAGGTTTCTAGCCCTAGCCCGGCTGGATGACCCTGGAGGCGTGGTTTCCTCGCTCGGTGCTTTATTTTCTTCCCCGGAAACATGCAGGAGACATGACTGCGCCTTCAAAGTTCCCGCGCTCCAAGGAGCTGAGGTTTGAGGTTGTGGTCCCAAGGGTCTCAGGGGCCCTGGGCGCTCGGTGCAGGGAACTCAGGGTCCCAAGGGTCTCAGG
>PVJC01014524.1:0-36332 GCA_004026665.1 Murina feae
GGGAAGCCCACCAAGCAGGCCGCCGACCCCCTGCCACCTCTTACCCGCTCCCCGGCCCACCACCTTGCTTTCCCACTTCCTGGTGCCCTGGTGCCCTGGTGCCACTTCCAACTGCCAGCATAGGCAGGCAGTTGCAACAGAACCCTTTGGTTTGCTCTAGTTCCGTGGCTGTTGGCCTCCATCTTGGCTGGGTTAATTTACATACAGCCGCTCTGATTGGCTGGTGGTAACGGTCACATTTGCATGTTTCTCTTTTATTATAGAAGATATATATATTTCATCCATAAAGAGCATCCTGGAAGCAAAATGAGTACATTAACAAAGAAGCTGATGATTATAGCATGTGACAGAGCCCCCTGACCTCAGTATTCCTAGGATGACAGTTCAATAGCAAAACAATTATCAGGTGTCTGCAAAGCTGCTCAGTGTGAAAGGTTATGCTAATGAGAAAAGCTGTTAGGTGTCAAAATGGCAAGTGCAAGGAAGGCCTGTGTTCTCTGAAAGGCAAATGCCTTTGAAATTTCTTGGTCAGAGTTCACATTTTGTGCAGTATAACTGTGCCCAAGTCTCAGAATTCTACTTTCATAGAATCTTAGAGTTGGCAGATGCCTTAAAAGTAACTTAAACAGGTTGATTTTTTGACATTTGCAGCTGGGATAGACTGCAAATGGGCATGGGCAATATTTTGGGGGTGATGAAAATGTTTTAAAACTGAATTATGGTGATAGTTGACCCACTCTATCAATTTACTAAAAATAATGAAATTTTACATTGAAAATGGCTGAAACTTATGGTATATAAATTATACCTCAATAAAGCTATTTTTAAAAAGTAATTCAGTTCAACTCTTCCACCAATACTTGTGTCCTCTTGCATGTGTTGCCCCACCATATCCCCTCCAGTTGATAGACAGAGCTGGCTTTCCCCATGCTCTCTGACAGAGGGAAATCAGATTATTAGCACTCCCTTTGAATACTCTCCAATAATAAGAGATGGAAGTAGATGTACAATTGTGTTTCCAAATTTTCCAACATTTGAAATAATAAATTTAAATACTTGGGAATTTTAGGAATTCCTCAAATTATAAGTTATTCTATAAATTCATCAATGTTTTTCATACTCTTTACTCATTATTATGAATATATAAAATCTTTAATGAATAATAAACATTAAGCTTAGTAGTCTTTTTTTTAAATATATTTTATTGATTTTTAACAGAGAGAAAGGGAGAGGGAAAGAAAGGTAGAAACATCAATGAGAGAGAAACATCAATCAGCTGCCTCCTGCACACCCCCCACTGAGGATGTGCCCGCAGCCAAGGCACATGCCCTTGACTGGAATCGAACCTGGGACCTTTCAGTCTGCAGGCCGACGCTCTATCCACTGAGCCAAACCGGTTAGGGCAGTAGTCTTTTCAAAGAACAGTGGCCTATAGTGAGTGTTCAAAGACTAGCGATGTCAACAAAATTATTGCATAGACTTGAATATTGTCTGAATATTAAGATCTCTTAACAAGGTTAAGAGCACTGCCTAGAATCACTTGCTGAACTGCCAATTTAAGGATTTATTTTGCTTCTAAAACTTGTTATTTTAATGTACAAATCATAAAATTTATACAAAGTGTAGTTATTGGTATAAATTCTAAATATTTATTTTATTTGCACGAATGATACACCATTAACAAGAGACAGAGCCACAAACACCTACACACTTTTAATGAGGCAGCAGATAGAAGAATGATTAATTACATCATGACCACTTCTCTTCTGTCTCTGTTCCTGGAAATGCTTACCTTAACCTTTCATTCTATGTGTAAGCTTTTATTCAAACTTTTGCTTTTTTTTTGTTTTGTTTTGTTTTTTTAACTCAACATCAGTGAATTCCTTTGAAACCATAGTCTCTAAGTGGATAGTTAAGCTTTAATTCTTACAGGAGAATTTTAATACCTTTTTCCCCTATTTTCCCAGTTTATCAATGAGTGTATCTTCTCTTAGGATTTAGAATTCAGAAAAGCACATGTTTCCTGGGGAAATTCTGAGAAAGAAATTCCACATGGAAACCCTAATATCGGTGGTTCTCAAACTGTTTCCCTGGACCAGCAGCATAAGTAGCACCTGGAAATTTGTCAGAAATGCAAATTATCAAGCTCAACCCCAGACCTATTGAATCAGAGAACTGGCGATAGGGCCAACCAATCTGTTTTCACAGCTAAAATTTGAGGACTAAAATTTAATATTCCAGCTCTCTCACCCTTACAGAGGGGTAACCTGAGAAATGTGTTCTACACTTGCTCCCAGAGCTTCCTTCTCCAACCGAGATCCAGGTGCCCCTAGAGGTAATAAAGGGTAATTAATAGACCTTTTATTGATTGCCTCCTCTTTCCTCTTATTTCTCCACAGGTATTTTCTTGGATCACTTCCCAAGTAAACTACTTGCACTGAAATAATTGTCTCAGGGGGAACACAAAAAAAAAGAGAAAAAAAAGATACCTCTTAATAGCTTAAACAGGCAAGTGAAGGAATAAGAAAAAAGGGTGCTGGTGTTGGGCAACTCTGGCACAGATTTCAACCTGCCACTTACCAGTTGTATGACTGCAGTTCAGGTACAGGGTTTCTCTGAGCTCGAGTTTCCTCATGTTGTCTGCCTATCTTACAGAGATGTTGGGAGGACAGGTGATAAGAAAGGCCTGGAAGTGCTTAGCAAGTGACAACAAATATTAACAAACTTAGTTAAAGGCAGTCTAGATATAATTTGAATATGTTAGATAGCTCAATGTTATGAAATTTCTCTATAGCCTCTCTTATTGCCTACAATTACAATCATAGTAGTTAAGCTAAACAACAGTAATAAAAAACCCTAAAGTCTCAGTGGTTTATTATAACAAAGGTATATATCTTTTGCTATCATGATAGTCTGATGGTGTTTGGGGGGACTCTTTGTTGGCTCTTGTCAAAGAGATTGAGTGGAAAATTACATAGTAAGTTTTATATCCAAGCCGGTAATTGGCATTCTATAATTACATCCCATTAGCCAGAGCCCAACCATATGGCATCAAAAAGCTATAAGGGAGGCTAAGAAATGTAGTTTTCCTGTGTACCCAGAAAGTGAAACAGGATTTGGTTAAGAGAGTATTTTCTCTGCCACAGTTCAACAGCCACTACTAGAAACTAATGAGTATTGTCCCACTAAGATTACCTTGTTTTTCTATCTTGTTTGTATATGTTCTACCCAAATGTTACACTCGCAGATATGTCTCAATGCCCTTATATTGAGAACATTCTTTCAAATAGTCATCTGTTTATTCATATAAGCTTGGTGTGTGGTCTCTGCCTCTTTTCATACTGGAAGGCTT
Source organism: Murina feae (assembly GCA_004026665.1). NCBI lineage: Eukaryota > Metazoa > Chordata > Mammalia > Chiroptera > Vespertilionidae > Murina > Murina feae. The sequence continues at coordinate 3,353 of PVJC01014524.1, forward strand.
AATGTATCCCAGTTCAGTCTTTATTGACTGATTCTTCTGGTGCTGATGCACAACCACTCATATTTCTATCTAGTTGCCTACATGCTGTGAATGTCCCATTTTTCTTACTCTGAGTCCATTTACTGCTGTACATATTGATTGGTGATATTGTTGCTTCAAAAATAAAAAATCTGATTTCATTTCTATGTATATTCCCAACATAAATGAGTATATATAATCATCAAAAATGTCTCTTAGCATGTTCATAGAACAATATTTGTAATCACCAAAAATAAAAACTTTGTAAATGCCCAGCCATAGTAGAATGAATAAGTTGTAGACTAGTCACACAATGAAATACTATATGGCAATGAGAATAAATGATCCACAACCATGTGTAACAATATGGATGGATCTACCAACACAATGTTGAACAAAAGAAGCCAGACAAAAAAGATAACTTAGGGCTAGAGCTCAGGGAGCTTAGAGTATCAGGAGACAGATATTAAACCACCTACCACACAGGTAAATATACTAGTATAAGTACCATGAAGTGGTTTGAAGGAAAAGCACAAGACTGTAGCTGTGCTGTCCCATATAGTAACCACAGCCACATTTGATTAGCTAAATTTAAAAAAATTAAAATTACAAGTTCAGTTCTTCCGATCACTAGCCACATTTCAAGTGCTCTTTGTCACACATGGTGCATTGGACAGTTTATATAGAGAACATTTCCATCATCACAAAAATTATATTGAACAGAGCTGATACATACCTATCTGAAAGGGAAACTGCATCAAGACTCAGAGGTGGAGAAACCTGAAAGTCAGAGGAGGCCTCTGCAAGGAAAAGACATTAGAGTTGGGTGTGAAAGAACTGTAGGAATTGGCCAGGTTTGGGGGCATAGGAGGAAGTGAGAAGTCTGAAAATCCACAGATCAGATAGAGTCTGATGACTGAGAGACAGGAGGAAATATAGACAAAGGCAAGAAGCAAGGTAGGAGGCAGGTAGGGAGGATCTGTGCAAGTCATGCCAAGGATTTTGAACTTTTTCCTAAGAGCAACATGAAGACATTTCCCTGATTTTAATAAGTGTCCTTGTTCCTGTTTTTTAAAAGGCCACTTATTCTATGTTCTTATATGCAGGAATGAGAAAATCCTATAAAGGTTCTTTTTCAATGAGTTTTCCTAACTTAATATTATGTTTTTCATATATGTTAATAAATATTTATCAAGTTTATTCATTTTAAGTGCAATAAAGGACTCCATTGTATGAATAAACCACAGTTGGTGTATATTTTAAAATACATAGGGTGGGGAAAAATTAGGTTTACAGCTGTTCTTATGGAAAATCTACAATAATAAAAGCATAATATGCTAATTAGACCAGACAGCCAAATGTCTTTCTGGATGTCCTTCTGGACAACCTTTCAGATGAAGCCAGGGCTGTGAGGGCCAAGCCTCTTGCATGAATTTCATGCATTGGGCCTCTAGTAATATAATAATTAATAAATAATACAAGAATAAATACTGTTTCACATACAACTGCAAATCTACTTTTCCTCCACACTGTACAAAGCAATACATTATATTAAGGGTCTAAACATGGATATAAAAGCATATAAGCATTTTAGGAACCATGTATGCCATCTTCAGGGAAAAGAGGAAGGAAGAAAGGTTGGAAAAGGAGATAGAGGTTTACTTCTATTTATACTGTCTTCTTTCTTTTAAAAGAGATCTGAATAAAGAAATGGAAAATATTTATCTCTACTAGGGGCCCAGTGCATGAATTTGTGCACCTTGAAAGGAACTGTGGGCTACAAGTTTGTGGTGGGCACAGGGGCAGGTCTTGGCCCATCCCACTGCAGCCCCTGGTCCCCTGTCTGCCAGCAGCCCTGCTTCCACTGATGCCACTCCCACACACTAATGGCACTGGCCCCACTCGCACCAGCTAACAGCACAGAGCATTTGGGGTTGGCACCAACAGCAGGTATAAGTGGAACCAGTGGAACCGGCACCATCAGTGGGTGTGAGCAGCAGCTGCTACTTTGATTGCCCCGCAGGAGCAGGGGGAGGTGGAGAATCCCTCAGGGGCAATCAGGGCTGGCAGCTGCTGCTTGCACTCACTGATGGCACCAAGCAATTGGGACCAGCACTGGGTGCCAGCAGCAGGTGTAAGTGGTGGCTCCTGCACCAGCTGCAGGTGTGAACCGGGCCAGTACTGGTAGCAAATGTGAGAGGCGGCTGCTGGTTCTGATCACCCCTCAGGAGCAGGGGGAGGTAGAGAAGTCCTGAGGGGTGATTGGGGCCAGCAGCAGGTGTGAGCAGCAGCTCTGGTGCTGGCAGCAGGTGTGTGTGGGGCTGGCACTGGCAGCAGGTGTGGGCGCTGGCTAGGTGCAATGCCCGGAGGGACCACAGTGTGCAGGAGCAAAGAATTTTCAGTAACTGCCGGAAGCTCGCCCTGATGACAGTGACTAGCACCCCACCTTGGTCTGCCGCCCCTGCTCACTTGCTCCACCATCCTGCTGCAGCCGATGGCCATGATGTTTTGCATGTGCCCCCTGGTGGTCAGCAGCACACACCATAGCAACCAGTTGATTGGTTGTTTCGCCATTCAGTCTATTTGCATATTAGGGTTTTTTGTATATACTAGGGGCCTGGTGCACAAAATTCACACATGGCCCGACGGGGGCCCTTCTACGGACCAGACACACCTGGCACGAAGCACCCACCCCCAGCCTGGCCAGCTAATATGCGCAAATGGCCAGGCGGCAGTGGATATGGCTGAGGTGAGGGACTGGGTGCCACCATCTTGTGGCTATGGGCACTTCCATCTTTGTCTTAGAGTGATGGTTAATTTGCATATTACTCTTTTATTAGATAGGATGGATAAGATCTCTATAAAACTATAATACTTATCTTTATAAAAAAGTAGTGAGTTATAGTTTCCTGATTTCTTATTTACATAAGTGTCTGGTACATTTTTCTCTATTAAACATTTCATAATTACTATTTTAACAAATTAAGGATAGACTCAAGGTAAGAGTGATCCTAGGACAACCAGTAAGGACAGCATTGCAATGGTTCAACCAAGAGTTGATGGCCACTTAGACAATGATGTTGAAGATAGAGATGGAGAGAAATTGACTCCAAAAGTAGAATCAACAACAGAACATGATCAATTGAATGGAAGATTATAGGAAGAAGTGAGATACCAAGTCTCATGCGATGAGAAGTAGATGGATGGCAATGCCATGGCTTTAGATTAATGATATTGGAGGAGTTACAGAATGTACTGGGGATGATGAGAAGAATCAATGATTCACCTTTGGAAATGTGAGGCTTCTAATACCTCTGAAATACCTACATTGAGATAATAGTGGCAGATGGTAGCATAAATATGGATTTTAAAAGAAGGGTCTAAACTGCAGATATAAATGTGAGACTTATTAGTGTGTGTATAAATAGTAATACATTTTAGGTTTGGATGAAGTAACCATAGAAAAACATGGGGCAAAATAATAATCAGGGACAGTTAAACTGATAAAGGATTACATTTCCTCCTCCATGGTTCCAGCAATACTACTTTGTTCTACAGCAAATAATATTAAAATAATGATAATATTGAGAGTTATTATAATTATTACTTTTTAAGTCTTAGAATCAACCTATAGATAAAGGTTCTCAAATATTCAAATCAGTCATTTAAAACAGGTAAAGGATTTGTTGAGAGGTTTGAATATTGGCTCTGCCACTTGCATGTGACATAATTTATGATGAATTATTTACTATTATGATTCTCAATGTCTTTATATATAAAATAGACATGATGAGAGTATCCTTCTCACATCATTTTGGCTATGTAAGCTAATGCATACAAATTGGTACATTAATAAGTGCTCAAAAAGTAACATAATATAACTATAGCCATATTATTTTATTGTAATGTGAAATTACACCAGTAGAAAAAAAAATCTACCAAATATATCCCAGACCATTCAATATACCAGAGATTATTTCTAGATGCGATGTTAAGTGCAATAGAACTATTACTGTCTTAAGCTTTAAAATTATCAGGTTTTGGTCATTTAATATTTAACTGTCAAACTACTGACATTTTGCAGCTGAAGTATTCTAACCTTGAGTACAAAGCAATGGGCCTTATTTAATAATATTTTTAAATATGAAAAATAACTTATAAAAACAGCAATTCCACTACTAAGAGCAAAACCATATTCTTGCTGCCAACTGCTTTTGCTGATAAGATGAAATAGTTGAAAGAATGGTGGTTAAGGCTGCTTTTACTGAATGACGGTGAAACACTCCACACACCTGTGTCACGGGTGGTAAAGGACTCTCACAATAGCAATTGTATTTTTGAATGCAGCATTTGGATAGCTTGAGATAAAAGATTGGAATGGCCATAAACCCTAAGTTGTTATTATTAACAGGCCACTTTTAGAACATGCAAATGGACCTCGTTAGCTTCCTTGCTTGCAAAATGACTTTCACAAAACCCAGAATATTACATTTATTTTGCATATTTCCTTTAGCTTGAAGTTATCTTTTGTTCTTCAGTTGACCTATGAAGAAAACAATACCTATGCATGATGTTTCTGATTTTAAAGGTCCCTAGAAAATCTTATGGGATAAGGTAGTATCATAATATCAATCAGTAAATTATAAAATATAATTTTTTTTCAAGAGCTTCAATTAATTTTTCTATTATCACTCTACAGATTCCTATTTATGAGAGTTTTTACACATAAAAACTTGCTCTGTCTTCTACTAAAAATATGAGAAAGAAGAGAGGGGCCCCAATATATATCCATCTGGGCTCTCAGGGCTATCATACCAAGGTGTTTCCTAACCATGTTTTCCTCCTCATCCCAGTGATTCTCCAGGCATCTGTGTATTAGGCTGTTATTGCTAATAAATGGGCCCTGAAACAAGTATTATACCTGGGAAGCAATCCCTGGAAGCACTAGAATGGAAAAGTGAGACAGGAAAGTGGAGGAAACCAGTGAAGACTGGGTCATTGGGTAGATTACTACTATGAGCAACTGAGTTTCACTCTAGCTTGACAGTACTGGAGATGATATAGAACAAGCCTCAGAGTTGTCCCACCTGAGGGACAAGGATGTTGTAGTATAGATCCTATTGGTCAATGGCTGAGTGTGTTCCTAGATGTTCAACTACTTGGCATGCATGGCTAATCCAGGCCATGAACAACTCTGAGAAAGTGCTGAGGCCTCTAGAGAATTGGTATGCATTTGCAGTAGAAAGCTCTTGGGAGGTGTGTTAGTCTCCTATTGTCATAAACTTAGTGGCTTAGAACAACACTAATATTATAATTTTGGAAATCAGAAATTTAAAATGTGTTGTCCAGGCTGCATTCCTTCTGGAAACTCTAGGGAAGAATCCATTTCCTTGCCTTTCCCAGCTTCTAGAAGCCACCTGGATTCCTTGGCTCATAGCCTCTTCTTCCACCTTCAAAGCCAACAGCACAACATCTCCAACCTCTGCTTGTTACCATGTCTCTTTCTCTGATTCTAACCCTCCTTGCTCTTTCTTGTAAGAACTCTTGTGATTAAACTGGGCCCAGGCAAATAATCCAAGAAAAATCTCCCCATTTCAACATTCTTAACCTAATCACACCAGCAAAGTCGCTTTTTCCATGTGAGGTAACATAAAGCCTTTGGGGCTTAGGACTGGGACATCTTTGAGAAACAATTGTTCAATACCTAACACAGGAGATATAAGAATGTTGAATACCCAGGGTATATGTGGAGCACTGATAGTGTTTCCTTCCAAAGGTAGGCCTCTGCAAGATAAATGTGCTTAGTCTTCAAGCACATTTGGAAAGAAAAAAAATAGGTGATACATAAATGTTGCTTTATTCAACTAATAAAGACTGACATAATTTGTTTCAAAACCCTAATACACATAATATCAAGGGATGCATCTAGTTGCTATTTTAGCATTAGAGTTGACCTATTTTGAGTCCCAGGATCACAGAGGAAAATAGAATGCCTGCATTTCAATTTCTTGTCAGTTTCATGGAGGAACAAAAAGCTCAAGACAACCACATCTTATTTTAGGGGCCCATCTAATCAAGAAGTTTCATCAAAAGCAAAAAATATGCTTTCCTGGGGAATAGTGCTGTTCTGTTTATGAAAACAAAAACAGCAAGCGTCCACACAGGTGTTGGGAACCACAGGGAGATGAAAACCAAAATAAAGACTTGCCTGCCCTGATGGGCTTCTGCAAGAGGAACCAATAGCATCAAAATCAAGAAAACTTAGCTCTTGCCAAACCGAATAAGGATGAATAAAGGAGTAGGGGAAGAAACACTGCAAGAACCACCAAGAAAAAGGGATGGTGTCCCTTGTTGTTCTCTCTCTCTCTCTCTCTCTCTCTCTCTCTCTCTCTCTCTCTCTCTCTCTCGGGCCTCTCAGTGTGACCTCCTCCCTTCCACCTCTGCTCTGGGTCCCAAAGGCCTCATACAGAAATGGATTGGAAAGAATTACAATCTACAAAGCTACACTTAAAGAGAGGCAAAAGTTATCACTTTTTTATCCTTTTGCATCTTATGTGGTAATCTTCTCCTTATGAAATTTGACAAAAAAAGACTTTAAGTGAGAAAACTAATTTGTTATAGCAATATGAACCCCAGTGTTAGGAGATCATATATTTTTATTGCAATGAAATATTCTCAGTCTCTCTGGATTCATTAGCCTCATTTTAAAATGTGGAAACTAAGATGGCAACCACTGACAGAAAAAATAGTTCTATGATTGGATATAATTTCAAAAAAATGTTAGAACTCTCTTCCAACAAAGGCTCCTCAAAACACAGTATATAGGAAACCATTATCCTTTTATAGGTTTTCTGCTGATTCAATTTCCAAGTTTCAGTGAGGCAGAAATATAAAAATTCTTCCCAGGCAGTACTTCTGAAATACCTTCATCAAACCCATATTGCAAACATATTTTAAAAAGATGTCCATGTGCACATATGAAGATTAGAGAGTATGTGCATATTAAAGTCAATCTATGTGCTAAGATCCCTGAAATATGTTTCTGTCCTAAGAGTTGAACCCTTTCAAGCTCAAATTATAGTTTCTATGTGTGTTTGACACCTCTGGACTAGTAGTTTTTATCACTTGAGAGCAAGGTAAAGGTTAAGAAAGTCTCCTCTATGCTGCCCCCAAACACACACACACACACACACACACACACACACACACACACACACACAAGCTGGCTAAAAAGGAGTGAAAAAGAAAGTACTGGAAAAACTCAGTCCAGTCAGCCCTTTTTGTTCTTGTTGCTGCTGTGTCCCCTCTCCTCAGCACCTTCTCAGCCCTGTACCAGGGGTTTGCATACTTATCAAATTAATCATACTTCATGAAACGTGTCAAGGCTTGTTCTTTCTTATCAAGCCTTCAAGCTCAGGTTCTGAAAGATGCATAATATAGGTCATTGTGGGAAATGTGCCAAATATGCCGTAGCCATCATCTAGAATGGAGTTATCTCATGAGGATGGATTACACAACCCCTTCCTTTCTTCTGTCCTTTCCTCCTTGTTTGGATAACCTCTTTGTAGCTCTGATTTTGATCTTTAAGATAAGCCTTCCCTATTTAATGTAGCAGCTGACCACAGACCATATCAACAGGCAGAAAAAATATAAGCAGCATAATTGACTTGACCTGAATTGACTAAAACTCTGGGAAGAAAGGTTATTTTTGGTGTGTGTGTGTGTGTGTGTGTGTGTGTGTGTGTGTGTGTCTTATAAAAAATAAAACTTGGAAATCAAAAGTTTTGGGATGTGAAGGGGGGCCTGGGAAAGTTCAAGAGACCAACCAAACTCATTGTATCTGATTTAGTATGAAGGGTAACTCCTTTCTGCCCTTTCTCACTCCCATTCTTTGCTTCTGAATGAAAGTTCCTCTATCATGAGAAGTGAGGCCTGATCCCTTTGGCTCTGAAAACGATTTGTGTGACTTTAGACAATTGTCCTTGCAAATAGTATACCATATCTTTGTACCAGAGTCACCAGAGACTAGTTTCAATGTAAGCAAGTAGGACCCAATATGTAGGAAACACATTTGTGGAGGTAGGATCTTGTGTCATTGTAGGACTAGTCTGACGTCCGATCATGAAGAGGCAGATTCACTCTTTAATAACTTCTGTCCACTCTCCTCTCAGCACCATTCCCCACCCCTCCAAATGCCTGCCCACTCTAGAAATCCAGATCATTGCAGCTCCTTGCCCCTTTCTTCTCTCAAGAGATTTCTCTCCAATTTTTATTTTTGCACAGTTTTATAAAGTGCTTCCTTAAGTGAAATGCTCCATGATCTCCCTCTGTCATTACCTTCCTATTCTGCATTTTCTGCTTAATCTTCCCCACTTCCAATCCTGACTTAAAACCACGCTGGGAGAGGTAAGGTGGTATAGACAACCAGCAGATCCTGTTTCTATCGGAATATCACTGCGCCACCCAGTGGACTTGTCCTAGGCAATTCACCTTCTGAATTACACTTTTTCAGTTGAAATATCAGGATCACCAATTTTGCCTAGGAGGGTTTTTTGAGGATAAAGTGAAATAATATAAGTGGAATCGTTTTGTAAACTGTTGAATGCTAATTTCTAGTTATTACAACTGGTAGATCCTCTTTTTATTGAAGTTTAGGTTGGGCATTTTCTCTTGAAAATGTAAGTACCTCAAACACAGTTTCTAATTCATTCTCTGTCTAATCTTTTGCCACTCCCATCTACCCTTTCCAACCGCTGCCATCCATGGCTTAGCTCACATCAAGATTCTAGAACAGACCAAAGTCCTTAAGTGACAAAGACAAACCAGCAAACTGACTAATATTAGAAAATGGGAAGAACCACCAGGTGACCCTGAATTTAGCAGTAAATCCAAAGACGATGTAAATTTAAAGGATTAGAGATCTGAGGATCCAGAAGACAGAGCAAACAACTGAAATAACGGGCACAGGAAAGATAGTTTCAAACAGAGCCTTGTGGTGTGTCTCAGGCCAGCGCCAAGGACCTTGATTTCTTAAGAACATAAGATTGGAAACTTATTTAGACTGCACTGTGGATGTTCTATAAAAATAAGAAAAGAAATGAATTTTTATTGAGAAGAAGTACAATTTTGTAACTTTGTTATGAATATGTTTTCTACCCTGAGATGCCTTACCCATCAGGGAAATAGATTCTTGTACTTTGAACAGCTGGCTGAGAGTGTGATGGAAAATTTATATAAAGCTGAGGCTCTGAGGAGACCTCAGGGATAAAGTTATATCCCCAAGGCTGTAGTTTTATCAATTTTTATCTCTTGTCTGGTGGTTATGGATGCAGCTAGCCATGAATACAAAAAAAAGGCTTCTGTTTGGAGGTGCTACTGGTATTTTGTCATAGAACAATTAAAAAAAGGAGTAACATTGACCACTCACAAAGTTAGAATTTACCCAGCTATGGCCCTACCCATTCAACCTCAGGTCAAAGGGGGTTGCTTCTAAAGATATCTCCATACACTTGTGCAATCACGCTTGCCGGTTTGACACATGATCATTGACCAAGTGGATAGAGTTGCTTTTAAGGACACCAACACCACTGTCTGTTTCCATAACCACGTGTAACATGGCACTGGTCTTGGGTCTTCCAGGGGAGTGCAGTCGTAAGCGATTTTGAATCACCAAGGAACTTCCCTACAGGTGGGCTAGCAATCAATAAATAATTTGGTTTCTGGTTTATAGGTTGGAAATATGATAGTGAAGACTTTTTTATCAGGTGATTGTAACAAGTCATTTGCAAAGGAACTGAATGGTCTATCTTTCTTGAACATGTTTTCAGGTAAAAATACTATTATGGTTTATTTTGATAAAAAATCCTATTTTCCTTCTCTCTAACCAAGATATTTCTTTAGAGTTCTAGCAGTAATTTTAGTATTTTAGCTCTCCCTCAAAATCTGAGCTGAAGGACTCTAAACATCTCAAAAGTATTAATTTAGGGATCCTTCAACATCCACATCTAATGTTAAGTGTAATTTTGGGTGATTTCAAATTGTCTATCTTCAATTTATGTATATAGAGAGAAAAGCACAAGAAGGGTGGGTAGCACAGTGATCAACTGAAAGAACAAAATCACCTAGTATTTTGCAGACAGTTTCTCTTGAGGATGATATCGTGCTAAGTTATAGCTAAATCAAGTAGAGATGAGAAGTGTCAACTATCCCATCAATGTGCTAATTTCCTTTACCTAGTAAAATGTGCGCTTGGGCCAACCACAAATTTATTAAATACATATGTTCCAGGCACTGGAGAATAAAAAATAAACCCACAGTTGTATTCTCAAGAAATGTACAGCCAAGCGCACAGTGTTAACTGTGCCTCATCTGTAGAGTAGGGATAATACATCTTGCTTTTAGGTGTGATATGAAGATAAAATAAAACAATATTTAACTGAAATGAAATAGTATGAAAAAAATAATGTGAAAAAATACTAACTGAAATCTTGTAAATTCCTTAGTTTAACAAGCTTAACACTTAACAGTGTCAGGTATCATTCTTGCATATTATGAAGAACCTTGACTGATATTACAGAATGGATTACACATGGCTGGGTTAGGAATCTATTTTCTGCAAGGAGAATCTGCACTTGGCTTGTTCCTGTGAAGCTGTGATGACTATTAGGAGAAGTCGGTGGGTTAACATTATTTATACTGAAGTACGTTCCAGCAAGATATAAAGGATTAAATGTAAAACAAACTGACAAATGGACCCCAAAGGAACGAGGAAAAGATTTGAAGAAAACTTAGGTGTATATTTTTATATTCTTCAGGTAGGGAAAGCATTCCTAAACATGACATTAAACTCCAGGAGGAAATATTTGAAAAAGGATAAATTTGCCCTTATAAAAATGTAACACTTCCACATGGCCAAAAAATATTAATGTTAAAAGACAAGTGACAAACCAGGAAAAATATCTTCAGCACAAATAAGAGACAAACTTATTTCAAATCAAGAAGATAAAGATAGACAACTCAAGAGAAAAATCACTAAGGACATGAAAACACAATACGCAAAAGAAAAAGAAAACCTTAAAGACAGTGATATTTGAAAAGATAGTTAAGGTCACCAACAACTAATACATTTTAAATAACAATAAAGAAGTAGAAAGCCATATATCAAAAAGTTTGCCAAGGCTTATAAATCTGGATAACCCCACTAGGGGTTAAAGAGTGTTTGTGGAACCACATACCTTCACATGTCCTTGGAAGAAATGTAAATTGATATAATCTTTAATAGTTCAAGTTGGTAACATATATAACCCCTTGGTGGCATAATCTTGACCAAGAAATTATCCTTCTAATATTTATCCTAAAGTAATATTTGAACTGATGTAAAACACAGAGTTTCTTGGACATCCAGTGCTACTCTAATAGATAAAATTGGGAATACGAAAAATGTCCACCATTAGGGAATTCATTAAATAAATTGTGGTTCATCTATTTGCAGGGTTTCTCAACCTTAGCACTATTGATATTTGGGCTGGATCATTCTTGTCCTGTGCATTGTAGGATACTGAGCAGCATCCTTGGCCTTCACCCATTGATACCACTAGCACCTTCTACCCAATTGTGACAAATAAAAATGACTCCAGACATTGCCAACTGTCTCCGTGGAAGCAAAATTTCCACCTTAGGAACCACTCATTTAAGTAAATAATATGTGATATTTAAAAAGAGTATATCAGAGCCACACATACTAACATGAAAAGACAAGCATGGCATATTATTAAATTTGATAAGTGATGGCTAAATATTATGTACTGTATAATCTGATTTACATAAATAAAAAGAACCTTGTATAATTATCTGTACATAATGCTAAATGTACAGGGAGAATCCTGGTAAATAGCTGGTCAGCAATGACTATCCTGAACCACTAATCCTAGACATGGAAGAATGTCTGTGTTTAATATGAACAAGTCACATGACCTCGCTGGTTCTCAGGCTCTCTCAATATCATTGAAATAATAAAGGATTGGATTGCCCTCGCTGGTTTGGCTCAGTGGATAGAGTGTCAAACTGCGACTGAAGAGCTCGATATCCTTTAGGGGGTGCACAGGAGGCAGCCGACCGATGATTCTCTCTAATCACTGATGTTTCTATCTCTCCTTCTCCCTTCTACTCTGAAATCAATAAAAATATTTTTTAAAAATGATGAAAGATTCCTGAGGAAGACATACAAAAATAACAAGAGAATCATTTTGTGAAAATATTCTGTAGAAAGGGATATAACTTTGGCTTTGAGACCACTGTTTTTAAGCTCTTGCAAAATAGATGGCCAATGATTTCTAGAAGAATTTTTGTGAGTGTGAAATACCTATTTCAGAAATCATCAACCAATATTCAGCTCACCCCTCACTCCTGCCTTTTTCCCAATCCCCTGGGCTTCCCTTCTGCTGTATTTATTTACTTGGTATTTCTCTTTGTTGCAATTCATTTATTTTTTCACTGACCTTTTTAAAAACAAAAAAAACAAAACAAATATGACCTTGAAACTTTGAAGAGACAAGCCATTAGGGCATGAAGGTTTCTAGTATTTTTTTTGTCCTGCTCTCATATATATCTTATGAACTATAAAGAAAAATAAATTTCCAGCTTTTTGTTGTTTAAAAATAGGCAATAATGATCAGAGGTCTTAGAATTTTAAATGTCTAAAGCTCAGAGAACGATGGAAGTTGAACAGCAAATATGAGTCATACCAGCTATCTCTAAATGAAAATAGAGAGGATGGCCATATTAGTGAATTATCTGCATCTTCAGTGTCAAGTGAAATAATGTATTTGATTGTGAGATTTTTTTAACAGGACACCCCACCTGTGATAGAGTGAACAAAATGAACTGTTATGTTTAATTTGTTTTTATTATCCACAAAACAGCTCATCTCTGAAATCAAACAGATTTCATTGTTTTCTTCTTAATGCAGTGATGGCAAGTGTCAATGAGGAGAGAAAAATCTTCCTCTTGCAGGCCAGAGAGCCTGTAACAAATAAGGTAAGGAGTGCATTGGATTTGGGATTTTAACACAAATTAGATAATAGGATTACATTTAAAGGAGAAATACTTTTCAAGACATCACACATTTATAGAAATATGGAATGTAGAAGAGAAATTTCTGGGAATGATGAAATATTAGGTTATTGAATGAAAGGACATTAAATAAAAACTCCAATTGTGTTCAGACAGGAGAGCTATATTACATCTGCTGGATGATATGCTCTTTGTACAAGAAATTGGGAATTAATTCTAGAGTGCTTTCCTTCAGTAAGTTCTATCATTTCATATGAGAGGCAACTCTGAAACATTCAAGAGTGAATTATAAAATGACTGGCACATAGTTCATTTTTACTAATAGTAGCTATTTTGAAAAATATCCAGAATTAGAGGGTTTCATCCGGACCATGGCTAAAAGGTCACCTATATACCGACAGATTACAAATCTTTACCTCCATCCCAATCACTCCACCAGCCACCTGTTCATCTTTTCCCAGTCCCCAGTTCCTCCGCAGAACTGGACTTCCCTGTGAAATCCTGTCTGCTCACTTCTCTGCAGTCTCCTCATCTGCATGAATGGGTTTTTCCATCAGTCCAACTCTATTTTTTAAACTTCCAGGTAGTCTTCAAAATGTGTAATCTGATGGTGGCACCTAAGTCTCTTTCCAGAGCTGCTATGAATTTATCATAATTCTTCCAGTTCTTGTGATGCATCATTAGAATTGTCAAGTGCAGAAAAGGATGAAGTTTGTCATCCTGACACAGAAGTATCAAATTAGTATTTTGCTTAGTGCTTTCTTTCATAGACTAGACAAAGTCAATTGTTCTTTCCTACTCCCCATAAACCTATAGAGCTATGGTAGGCCTGTCCCATATACATTTAAATATTTAGCATCTCCTTTTTATTCATTTATTTCTTACCCTTTTTGTTTTCTCCTGTATGAAAAATTTGAAATCCACTATAATACATTAATTCTGAATTTCTTTTTGCTAGGAAGAGACAGTCATCTCTTTTAGATTAATAAATAATGTGCACAACTCTCATGATATTTTCTATTAATCTTTAGTAAAGCATGAAATTTAATCTCCTCAGTGTGATAAACTTATGGAATTGATGAGCTCTGACCATGGGGCCATGTAACATGCCATAAGACATTATTCTGTGTCAAGGGTTTCATATTAATTTCTGAAGTACATGGGTTAATGATATTCCATTAAAAAACCCTTAACAATTGTAAAGTGTTCACTTCCATGGAGGGGCTTAATGGGAACTTAATGAATTTATTCTATTACTTTGCTAATTTAAAATATTCCTTAATTAGATATTATTATTAATGGACCTGTTACACACATTTGGAGGAGTCTCTCCAATTATTCAGAATTTAATCATGAAAATTTATCAAATCAGATAGAGAAAATAAAGATGAAAACAGTTGCATATTTAGAGAAGCACCCTCAAATCTAAGACATGTCGCAAATGAACAGCTAAAATCTAATAAAGTGGGGAGTTCCTCTCCCATTTGACCCTGCGATCCCACTTCTGGGAATATATCCCCAAAACCTAGAAACACCAATCAGAAAGGATATATGCATCCTTATGTTCATAGCAGCACAATTTACCATAGCTAAGATTTGGAATCAGCCTAAGTGCCCATCAGCAGATGAGTGGATTAGAAAACTGTGGTACATCTACACAATGGAATACTATGCTGCTGTAAAAAAAGAAGGAATTCTTACCATTTGCAGCAGCATGGATGGAACTGGAGAGCATTATGCTAAGTGAAATAAGCCAGTCAATGAAGGAAAAATACCACATGATCTTACTTATTTATGGATAATAAAGACCATTATAAATTGATGAACATAAACAGATACAGGGGCAAAGCAGCATTGAACAGTCTGTCAAACTACAGCTGGAAGGCTCGGGAGGGTTGGGGGGGAGTTAAGAGATCAACTGAAGGACTTGTATGCATGCATATGAGCATAATCAATGGACACAAGACATTGGGGTGTAGAGGAGGTGTGGGGGGGGAAGGTCAAGGGAAAAATGGAGACCTATTTAACACTTTGTAATACTTTAAGCAATAAAAAAATTAAAAAATTAAATTAAATTTAAAAAAAGAGGGGAGCTCCTCAAATATATTTGAAAAACGGATCACCTCAAATTTTTATATACAAGAGGTTATTCATTCATTTATTAAACAAATATTTGTTTAGCACTAATAATGTGGGAACTACAGTGATAACATAAAAGAATTTCAGAAATAAATGCAAGTAGAAATATGCAATTGAACCAGTAACCACAGTGAAGCTTTGTGTGGGCTAAAATAAAGATAAGAACAGTGTGCCACAAAGAAAAGAAGGGAAACTCACCTGATTTGAATGAAAAGGCCTTAGAGAGAAGGTGACATTTGAGCTGAGGTTTAAAAGTTGAAAATACCACCCTTGTTGGGTTACTTAGTAGGTTGGAGAGTGGTCCTGTGCACCAAAAGGTTGTGGGTCTGATTTTCAGTGGGGGCACACGCCTAGGTAGTGTGTTCAATCCTCAGTTGGGGCCTGTATGGGAAGCAATAAATTGATGTTTCTCTCTCACATTGTTGTCTCTCTTTCTCTCTGCCTCCTTCCTTCCCTCCCTTTCTCTCTCTCTCTCAAATCAATAAAACATATCCTCGGGTAAAGATTTGAAAAAGAAGTTGACAACACTAACCAAGAACAGGATGGGGAAAGGAGATCATAGGCAAAGAAAATACTCAAACATGGAACACTGCGTTTCAGGAGGCCATGGTGCACAAGGGGAATTTTGTGATAACTTGGGAAAATGTAATGGCAGCGGGGATAAAGAGAAGGGGATGAATTAAACAATTTCAGAGAGTTGGACTTGCCTGGGTAACTGATCATATGCAGAATGGGTAGATGGAGAGGTCTAGGGCATTTACGATATTTCTGACTTGGGTGACTATATGGTAATGCCTTCCACACATTTTGGGAATACAGGAGTAAGAGTGGGTTTATGGGGGCTAGGGACTATGATGACTATAATCTTGGACAGGTTTTTCAGGTAAGTCTATAGGAAATCCAGATGTCCCTGGCAGCTAGATGTTTTTTATATTCTGGAAGGAGATCTGTACTGAAGATAATACAGTTGAGATTATTATTTTACTTAGGCTATCTTCTGATTATATCATGAAACCAAGTTGTCAGGAAAGGTACGAACTTACTTTTGTTGTATAAAAATTTGCTCTTCTCAAAATTGATGTCTGGTATCATCATTTGCCAAAAAAACATGCAGATGTAGTATGTAACTGAAGAGGGGTCACCTGAGAAAGAGGTCAACAGGTGACCTTAAAAAGTAGATGGTATACATGCATGGTCAGACCAGCATTATTCATAATAGCTAAGAAGTGGAAATAGTCCAAATATCCATCAACTGAGGAATGGATAAAGAGAACAAGGTCTATCCATACAACACAATATTATTATTCAACAATAAAAAATAATAAAGTCCTGATACATGGTATAACATGAATGAATCTTGAAAACATGCTAAGTGAAGGAAGCTAGTAACAAAAGACCACATATTTTATAATTCCATTTATAGGAAATATACAAAATAGGCAAATCTATAGAGTAGATTAGAGGTTGCCTAGGGTGGGTGGGGGATGGGGAGAAAGGAAGAGCAATTGCTACAAGGTATAGGATTTCTTTTGGGAGTGATAAATGTAAAATCAAATCTAAAATTGATTGTGGGGGTGGTTGTACAGTTCTGTGAATGTACTAAAAACCATTGAATTCTATAGGTTAAATGAATGAATTATATGTAAGTGAATTGTATTTCAATAAAGTTGTTACAGCAAAGGAATTTTATAGCCTTATTTCACAAACAAATATTTAAATAACTATTTATTGAGAGCTGGCAAAAAAAGCAAATAATGCCCACATGATGAATTATTAAATGAGAAAAGCAAGTTATAAAGTAATGCATATCTTATTAACCCATTTTATAAAAATGAGCATGTATCAAAGAAAGCTTTATATGTGTACTTATGTTTGTGTAAGCATGGAAAATTTATGAATGGATAAACACGTTGCTTTCAACAAAAGAATAGGAATGGAGAGATAAAGTGGACTATTATATTTATAAAATACATGTCTGGATATTTTTCTGTTCTTAAGATAAGCAGGTTATACTTTTGTATTTTATTTTTTATATTTATTAAATTTATTGGGGTGGCATTCATTAATAAAATTACATAGTTTTCAAGTTTAAAATTCTATGACACATGATCTGTGTATTTCATTGTGTGCCCACCACCCAGAGTCAAATATTCTTCTGTCACCATATAATTGACCCACTTTACCCTTTAATACCTCCACACCCAACCCTTCTGGTTACCCCCATACTGTGGTCTGTGTCTTGAGTATCAGTTTTATATCACACTGAGGGATATCATATGGTTCTTAGCCCTTTCTGACTGACTTATTTTGCTTAGTATAATCTCAGGGTCCATCCAAGTTGTTGCAAATGGCAGTATTTAATCTTTTCTTATAGTTGAGTAGTATTCTATGTAGTACTATATGTACTACATCTTCTTTATCTAATCATCTAGCAAAAGCCACTCCGGTTGTCTCCATGTCTTGGCCACTGTGAATAATGTTGCAATGAACATAGGGGTATCTCTGTGAATAAATGTGTTCAAAATTTCTGGGTAGATACCCAGGAGAGGGGTTGCTGGGTCATATTGTAACTCTTCTGTTAATTTTTAGGAACCTCCATATTGTTTTCCATAGTGGCTGGAATAGTTTACATTCCCACCAACAGTGAATGACGATTCTGTTTTCCACAACCTAAATCCATTGCATTCCTATATACTAGCAATGAAATTTCTGAAAAATAAATGAAAAAAATCCTTTTGCAGTTGCAAAAAAGAAGAAAAAATACATAGGAATAAATAAACTTAACAAAGGAAGTGAAGGACATATATACTGAAAACTACAAAGAATTATTAAAAGAGATTGAGCTCTGGCCAGTGTGGCTCAGTTGGTTGGGTGTCATACAGTGTTCCATGAGGTTACCAGTTCATCTATGTTATCTCTCTCTCTCTCTCTCTCTCTCTCTCTCTCTCTCTCTCTCTTCCTCTCCCTTCCTCTCTCTCTACAAATCAATAAAATATTCTAAAAAAGAGAGATTGAAAAAAACACAATGAAATGGAAAGATATTCTGCATTCATGGGTTGGACGAATCAATATAGTTAAAATGCCCATATTACCCAAAGCAATATATAGATTTAATGCAATCCCCTTCAAAATCCCAATGTCACTTTTAAATAAACAGAACAAAAATCATCATATTTATATGGAACCACAAAAGACCCTGAATAGCTAAAGCAATCCTGATAAAAAAAGAACAAAGCTGGAGGTATCACACTTCCTAACTTCAAAATTATAGTACAAAGTAATTATAATCAAAACAGCATGATATTGACAGAAAAAAAGACACAGAGACCAATGCAACAGAATGGAGAGCATAGAAATAAATCCACATGTATATGGGTAAAAAATTTTTGACAAAGGATCTAAAAGCATATAATAGAGAAAAGAAAGCCTCTTTAATAACTTACGCTGGGAAAACTGGAAAACCACATGCAAAAGAGTGAAACTAGACTACAGTTTGTCCCCGTATACAAAAATTAACTTAAAACAGATCAAGGACCTAAATAATAAGACCCCAAACAATAAATTACATAGAAAACATAGGTACTGAACTTATATACCTTGGTCTTAAAAAAGATTTTATGAATTTGACCCAAAACATAAGAGAAGTAAAGGCAAAAATAAATGAATGGAATTATATCAAACTAAAAACCTTCTGTACAGCAAAAGAAAATGCTAATAAAACAAAGGCAATTTAGCCCTAATCAGTTTGGCTCAGTGGATAGAGCGTCAGCCTGTGGACTGAAGGGTCCCAGGTTCGATTCCTGTCAAGGGCATGTACCCTGGTTGTGGGCACATTCCCAGTGGGGGGTGTGCAGGAGGCAGCTGATCGATGTTTCTCTCTCATCGATGTTTCTAACTCTCTATCCCTCTCCCTTCTTCTCTGTGAAAAATCAATATATTTTAAAAAAAACAAAAACAAAGGCAATTTAGTTTTATATTTAAAAAAATTTAATACAAAAATGCATTTAAAGAAACAAAAAAATTGATACCAGCCTTTGCACCTTCTGGAGGGGCGACAGC
The DNA here is from genome assembly GCA_004026665.1 of Murina feae. Classification (NCBI taxonomy): domain Eukaryota; kingdom Metazoa; phylum Chordata; class Mammalia; order Chiroptera; family Vespertilionidae; genus Murina; species Murina feae. Next base: position 22,640 of record PVJC01014524.1, read on the forward strand.
TCCCTCTTTCTCTTTTGTCTGTGTCCTTCATTGAGTACTCACTCTGACACAGCCCAAGATAGGTCAACTCAACCCCACCCAAGCCAACCCTGTATCCGTAGATACAAAAATTTCTATAAGCTTTGTGTGTCAAGGAGCTTTGTGTCCCTTATTGTATTTACATTAGAGGGGCAAAACGAAGTGTTGAGAAAAGAAAATGGATCAAGTTATATTGGTGGGGGTAGTAGTATCACTTAACAATAAGGTAAGGTCCTAGCCAAAATCAAGGAGGTAGAACTTTGATAGAAACTTAGTCCTTTAGGCTGGGCCAACATGAAAGAATATAGAGTGAAAAGATCAAATATCAAGAGAAACAAACCAAGTCTGTGAAATAGCCTAGAGTCCATGAGGATCTTGGGCAACTGGAAGTTAATCCTTAAGGGGCTATAACTTTGGGGCTGTTTGAGTACAGTACAGTTGGCCCTCTATGTCCAGTGTATGCATTGTTCTATGCCATTTTATAAAAGGGACTTGAGTGCTGATTTTGAGATGTATGGCTGGGGGGGGGGGTTCTGGAACCAATGCCCTACTTCAGACTTTTCTCTGAGGATATTGAAACATAGGCCCATTTGCAATGAAAGCAACTTCTGTACATAAAAGAAATGTACAAGAGACTACAGTCATGGTTGGAGTACTTAATCCCATTCTCCACCACATGAAGGTGAATACAAATATGGAGCATGTAGTAAAGTTCCAGATAGTCCTAGCTGGAATTCATAGTGTGGCTGTGTTTTCTGGGTTATTGGCCCTTCAAACAATGGTATGCTGAAGCCAACTTGCATTGGCTTGCAAAGAGCTGGCTATACACATCTTTTTCCAACTCTACATTCAATGATATCACATTGGTAGTTTCTAGTCATCCATAGTGGGAGCATGTATACCATGAAAACTGGCAAGTGCCCCAAATCAGGGGTTTTTTTTAAATTTTATTTTAGAGAGTCCGTTGTTAAACATTTACAACTGCTCCTAGGTATTTACAAGGATGGGAAATGGAAAGAGAACAAATGAAGAAGTTTGAGCTTCTGGCAATGGAGATAGGAGGGATTAATAGGCAAGGAAGATGGTATGATATCCATTCTCCAATGTAACCTAGGCAAGGGGATTTGAACCAAATAGAGAGGATTCTACACAGCAGGAACATTGTGAAATAAGTGGCACCATTTGGGAATCCAAGTCATGACCTAAAGTAGGGAGGGAGTATTTTTATCAAATGTTTCTTTTTAAAATGGTTTTATAGACTATAGCTTCAAGAGTGCAATTAGAACTGAAAGAAACTCCAAATGTAGGCATATGTAATAAATTGTCTGAATCTTTAAAAGGTTCATGTTTCTTCTTCTAGACAGCTAACACTGGTAGTAATGCCCAAGTGCATTTCTTAAAAGCTGCAGCTGAAGACCAAGTAGGCTGATTCATGAGACTATATGAAATATTCTTTATGGACTCTCAGACATAAAAAATTTTGACTTTGAGGGAAAGGCTGAAGGCATGGAATTAGCAGGCAAGGACTATGATCCAGCTATATTAAGGAAGCTCGGGTTTTGATGATCTTGTCTGCCCCACCAGATTTGGTTCAGATTGTGCTGGAAAAGAGCCCATAGATTTGGTTCACACTTGGCTGTGTGAGAGGCAAACTTCTAAGATAGCCTGATGATTCCCATCTTCTGATATTCACATCCTTGCATAATCCCTTCCTTTAAATTCTGGGCAGGACCTAGTGACTTGCTCCTAATAAACAGAATATTGTAATGTCATAGGATGCCAAGTCAGTGATAGTTATGAAAGACTGTGACTCCATCTTATTAGTAGACTATCTTTATTGTCTTCTTAGCTTGCACACTTTGATAAAACAAGCTGCCATGTTGGAGAGGCCCATATTGCAAGAAAATGAGGGAAGCCTCAGCCAGCAGGAAATTGACTCATCAGTCCAACAGTGTTTGAGGAAATTGATCCTGACAACAATCATATGAGTGAACTTGGAAGTAGATACATCCCCAGTAGAGCATCATATGAAACCACAGCCTTAGTCAACCCTTTGACCATAGTATTGTAAGAGTCTCAGAGCCAGAAGACCCATACATCTAAGCTATGCCTGAATTCATGACCCACATATAAACTTTGAGATAATAAATATGTGTTGTTTTAAGCTGCTAAATTTTAGGGTAAAGTGTTATGCAGTAATAGATAACTAATGTAGGCTGGGAGACAACAGACATTTGTGGGAGTTTTTTATTTCAGGTTGGTGCTAACAGTCAATCATAAATCCTACTACAAAAAGAATTTTTAAAAGATAGCTGCAAGATGGCAGGCTATTAACAAAAAGAGATACAGCGACAAACAAGTAAACTTTGAAAAGTCAAGTAAATCTAATTTCAAATTCTGATTGTCAAGTATAAGGCAAGGCCAAGGCCTGACAGATTCGACCAGTAAAGAAACATGAACCTTTTAAAGATTCAGACAATTTATTACATAAACACTGAAAGAGGAATAGCCAAAGATGTTGGAAACCCATGGCCCTTACACAGGGAAATGGTGAAATAAAATGGGCTAGATGACTGCAACATCAATTATTGTATATTTTCATGTCTGTAAATAAGAATTCTTTTGCATTGCTTATCAGTTATGTACAAGTTAGAGTTGTAAATAGCTCCCATAGAAGAAGAAGCTAATAAAGAGGAATGGTATATAGGTTTACACTGTAACATAAATTTTTCCTTATACCATTATTCCAAGGGCTACAAAACTACTAACTCATTTAAGATTAACATTAATGATGTAAGATTGGCAGTATTATTATCAGCACTCTGTAAAGAAGAAATTTAAGACACTCAGATGTTAAACTGAGTTATTCAAAGTCACATAAAGTAAATTGCATGGCCAGGCTTTAAACTAGGTCTATGATCTTAGCCACTATGCTCTCCTCCTCTCTGCAGTGAGCCAATTAGTTTGGGTGGACAAAAGTCCTGAAGATGAAACTATGGAAAATGGGAAGCTCTTGACTTTTATGGTCAGGAGCTCCAGAGAGCCAAGAAAGAATGAAATTCAGATGATAGTTCTTTATGTTCCAGAAGCTGCTATGCTTGGTGTCTTCTATGAAGGAGACAAGAAACTAGAAGAAAAACAAAATGAAGCTTCTGTAAAGAGCAGTGTTTTCTTCCTGGTATAGACAAGAAAAACACAAATAGGAGCTATTCCTGAAATGCTGGCAACTTAAGAATAGTTCAACAAACTACTGAGAAGAACCTTGTCATGTTGTAGCCACATTTTCTCCTAGGACATCCTCAGTAGCAGGTACTGATGTGCTTCTGTTGTTGGCCTGGAGGCTCAGAGACAGAAAACCACCACTTGGCACAGAATATACCTTCTCTCTCTAAAACAGTGCATCTCATTGGGGCAATCTCCCCAAGTCTCACTGTAGGGGAAATTTGACAATGTCTGGAGATTTTTGTTGTCACAGCTGGAGCAAGGAGTGAGCTACTGGCATCTAGCAGGTAGAAGCCAGGGATGCTATTATATCTCCTACCGTGCACAGGATTGTCCCCACAACAACGAAGAGTTGGTAAATCCTGTCCTAAAGGAAGTTATGTGCTGAGTCATGACTCAGGCACCACCTGAACACCAGCAGGAAGAGGGGGAACAGATTGATGAGCATAAAAGCAAGCACCACTGCATTGTCCTTTGGTGAAATGAGTTCCGCAAAACAGCCAACAAGATGGATCAATGGAGCTCTAAATTACTTTCTATCTTAAATTATTGGTTTTACACAGCTCCTGGAAAAATCAGACATCTAGCTCTGAGCTGGAGCCAATAACTGAGAACCATGCCATGAAATTTAATCTAAGCAACCTTTTTCCCATGCCTGCAGCATCCTCAATCAACAGTTAGGATCACCAGGTACCTTGCAAAATGCCTGGACAGCCCATTTCTGGTTTCTAAGTATACACAAAAATATGGAAAACCTGAGTTCCTTCATTATTCAGCAACAAAATTAATTCAGTGAGAGCCCACAAGCATAACCGCTTTAACTTAACAGATACATTAGTATAATTTGAATTGCATAAAGGCAAAGCCAAAAAGCCATTCGGTCATTGACAGATACAAACAAGCCCAGGAAATTTAAAAATAACAGTTTTCCCAGAATAAAACCCAAACATAGAGAGAAATAAAATAGTCCTACCAACAACAAAAAACCCCTTCTGTATCAATTATATTGAGAGAAGGAACACAATTTATTAAAGAATAAGTACAACCAGATTTACATGCATGCAAGCAAGCTCAAAAGTATTTACAAAGTCCAGATGGAATTTATACAAGTTTCCACAGTGAAGTAGCAGGATGAATATTTCAATTTTCTCTTGTCTCCTTGAGAAATAAATAAATTCACCTTTATAGTCTCCTGTATACCATATAAGAGAGTTAATTTTGGAGGTGTGTGTATACAGTGCCAAGGAACAGATGGCTCCTGACCTTGCATTATAAAGTAAAAAGGTCAGGCCTCTTATTGACCCTACTAAGGTTTCAAGGAAACACTCTAAGGATAAGAGGGTGAAGGAAGCAGTCACCCATTCCTCATGAAATAAAATTCTTAATTTTACTCTTATGCATATAGAGAGAAGACAAAGGAATAAGTATTTGTTTAGCTCCAACAAAACACCAGGCATTTAGAGTGCAATCAATACTCATTATTAATGGTAGTTTCAGTCTATCAAGTCAACACAAACACTGAATTAGCAAACACTGAACCATTGCTCATAGGAGAAATACAGGGTTAGGTTCCTGCGATTATCTGGTCACAGTGTTTTTGTCAACTGATCAATATAGAGCCTCCTTTTGTGTGTTTCTGTTTAAAGACACTTTTAAAGTATATATTGCTGATTTATTAACACTAAACTCATGCTCAACAGCCCTATGACACATGCCTGAACAAAGCTTCTCTAACACACATATTTTCTCCATAAGGCATACCACAGCTTTCTTGCACTTAGAAACACTAGACAGCATGTTAGCACTATGTTTGGGGGCTATTTTAATAGTAAAATCACCAACAGAAAGTACAAAAATACAAACAACATGGCACTAAATAAAACCAAAAAAAGAGCACTTGTTTACAGTATGAGAACTGGAATAAGAAGACAGAGCATCATCTCTTACCTCAGCTAGGAATGTGTGCTTTGGATGACTTAAATTTTTTTTGCCACTTTGTGTATCTCTGTAAATGATTACAAAAAAGTTGTAAGTGTTGATTTGGGGCTACAAATAAATTTTGGCAAATTCAAAAATACAGAATCAAAAATAGTGAGGATCAACCATAGATTACCCTGTTTAAACCTTACAATGTCCTGGCAAAGTAAGCATGATAAAGTCTATTTGAAATAAAAAGAGTGTGTTAAGGAAGGTTAAATAACTTGTCCATGGTTACAAAACTAATAAGTGCTTGATCTGTTGGGGAACAATTCCTGTGTCTCCATTGCACCATGCTGGGACTTGATGTCCACTGAAGGTCACCCAACAGCATCAGACAGGCAAAGTAGAAGTCAAGACACATTCAGAAACTGTTCCTTGGCCCATATTAAGACCTCTTTTTCAGTAATACAGTCAAACATACCCTCTAGTTGCCACCTCTACATGTTCTCTTCTCTATCAAAAAAAGCAGCTAGGTGGGCACTGCCTTTCTGAAAAAGCAATTAAACAACACCTGCATGGGAAAGTTGAGGCACAGTCAGGAAAAAAAACTATGGTACTTTATAAAAACTGTAAATGTGGGGGTAAAAATTGTTTCTCCTTAGCCAAAACTCCAAGTTACCCAGTAGGGTGACTCTGAAGATTTAACTGTTATCAGAAAGATCAGCTGTCAGAAAGGTAAGCAACATTCTCCAACTTAATGTTTCCTTTACCTTAAATAGATGGATCAGTTCTGAGCCTGAAAATGGCATATTTACCTATTCTGAGTTTTTAGAAACCTCCATTGGGGGGTTTAAGATATCCCAGGAAACATTTTCAAAGACTTCAAGTTTTCTGGCTCACTGGCTCAGTGGTCCAACAACATTTCACCTTATTTATATGTGAGTCATAGTCTCTCCTGCTCTGAAGGTCAATCCCTTGATACTCTATCTTCTACAACCTTTCCATCCTCTCCCTTCCCACTACACTCATTCTTAAGCATGTAAAGTCCCTAGAAACTTCTTCCAGAATTTTAAGTGAGAAAATAAGAGTTACACAACTTGGGCTAGTATAGTCCTATGCTCCAACCTGAAGGAGAGTCATTGCCCTTGCACCCTCTCTCCACTCCTACTCTCAGTGAGGTGACCACCATAGTCCCTGGTCCCCTGCTTAAGAAGCCTCACATTTACCTGAGACTGGACACTCTATGTCAGGAAAACAGGGAACTTCGGTACAGCCACCTGGAGGCCAAGCAGACATCAGTTAAAATGGCAAAAGAGAAGATTCCTAAAAAGGCTATGTTTGCTAGCAGATAAAGGAAACTCCAGGAATTCTGAGTTTCTCTTGCAGTAGCAAGAGGAATTGGTTTTGTCAGTTGGATTAAGAAATACTGCTCTACAATTATTACTGAGACCCTGTTTTTTATGACCAGGACTGGTGAAACTTGGAAAATATGTGTTGGACCAATAATGTGCTTCCCAGGGTTCAAAGAAAGGTATTCTGTTATACTAAGTCTAAATATGGGACCGTTTCTTTTCTCCCATCTGCAAAGGGCTGTGGTTGTGTATATCAGTGCAGAGTTCTATGTATGAGTGATATATTCCCACGGGAACTAGGTGGGGATATCTTAAGATTGTAATTTCTGGCCTTATTTTAGGGGAATGGGAGACATTTCAAATGAGACTTTTTATAACTATAAAAAGCATTGGTAGCTTATTTATTCGATTTGTCTTTATTAGATTCCACATATAAGTGAAATCATATGGTATTTGTATTTCTCTGACTTATTTCACTTAGTATAATATCCTCTAGGGTCCACCCATGTTACAAATGGCAAGATTTCATTCCTTTTTATTGTTGAATAATAATCCATGGGACTACAGTAAATAATATTATAATAACTTTGTATGGTGACAGATGGTTAGCAGACTTATTGTGTTGATCACATTGTAAGTATATAAATGTAGAATCATTATGTTGTACACCTTAAACTAATATAATATCATATGTCAAATATGCTTTAATACAAAAATTATTGGTAGTTTAAAGAAAACTGGGGCTACTGGCAATGACAGATAAAAGGAAATAAATTCAAAAGAATTCTTAATATTCTTCAGATATCCTTGTTTGACACCTAGCTGAGAATAAGTTATACTTTTAAATTATAAACACTGTAAGTTAGAGAGTAAGAAGTTCCCATAAATACCTAATGTAGATCTTTAAGAATGTTTGAAGTAACTTCAGTGAAAAATATAATAAAAAAACATTCAGAAGAAACTAAATAAATTTTATTTTTTCAAATGTTGATGTTTTTAACTAGATCACCATCTAGAAATTCCCAGCCCAAAAAAGCAGAAGATTCAAGAAAAGAGGTCTTATTTCATTTTACAAAGAAATCCATTTCCTTCATGAATGAGAATGAAATGAGATATTTAAAAAGTGTGTAGTTACATAATGGTTTTGCCATAATACAGAGTAGTCCCTCTTAGGTGCCATTCTTTGAGAAAGTGCTATAATTGAGAGGACAATAAAACAAGAAAGCCAGCTTTAATAGCTCCCAAGGAGTTTTCATGTCTTTGTTTAAATACCTGCCTGTGAGATATTTAGTTCCATTTAAAAAGTTGTAATCAATAGAAGGATACATGGTCCCCTTTGTCAAATCCAAGTTGTAAAACCACAAGTAATAGACTGGTTGGTCAGGAGAAAAATTGCATGAGTCTCTATCTCAGGCTTATTAGGACCACATCTTACTTGTGAATAAACCATGGTGCCTAAAGCAACATCTTGCTCCTAACTGGTGTCTGATAATTCTTGCAAAATGAACTCACAGATGGTTTATTGTATGGAGAGTGGGTGGGAGAGCAGAGGAGGAAATGAATGAAAATCTCACCAATGATAACCCATAGGAACGTGCCACTCAATAAAGTTCTACTTCCTCCTTTGAATCTGACCTTTTCAGAAAAATCCCACAATTTCACCTGTTGACTTTTTTTTGTATGGAAGATTTATTCTTCCTCTCTTAAGCAGATATACTAATAAGCCAAATTGATTTTTATCTGGGTTAAAGAAAAACTGTACCGGATATAAAAATAGGGCTGGGAAATATGTTAAACTCCCTACCGGCAGTAGCAGTGAGAATCTGTGTTGCTAAGTTATCTTAACAAAGATGGTCATGTGTAAGTAACTGTGGTATGTCATTATATGCTAAGATATTAAGTTACCATTGTACTTATATTATACATGAATATAATGACTACATTACCTTATCTTCACAGGAGTACAGATACTCAGGAGAGGAGTTTAACACAACTCCTTTTATGATGTCTTTAATGTTTCATAAATCTAACTATAAGACTTAAATTTCATCTTAATGTTTTCCTATTTCTAAAAATATTTTAGGCTAAAGTGCTTTTTCAATTTCATCATCAACCCTTGAAAGCGATTCTAAAGCCAAGAGAATATCATTGCTGCTACCACCCATTGATTCAGCAAATATTTGCTGGGCTCCTTGTATGTGATTGGTTGTGAGCTGGTTGCTAAGGATACAAATGAGTAAGCTATAGGCCTCATTAATAAGCACTTTTAGTCTAGGAATCATAAACAAACATCTCTGTAAACAAATAACTCTATAAAGAGGGACACAAACTGTGATGAATGCATGTACAGTATACCGTGAGACCCAAAGGAGATCACCATCATTTCCTAAAAGATTACAGAAATGCTTTACAAAAAAGGAAGAAATTAGTCTGGCTGGTGTTGCTCAGTGGTTGAGCATCGACCTATGAACCAGAAGGCATGGTTTGATTCCTGGTCAGGGCACATGCCCAGGTTGCAAACTCAATCCCCAGTAGGGGGTATACAGGAGGCAGCCAATCAATGATTCTCTCTCATCATTGATGTTTCTATCTCTCCTTTTCCCTTCTACTCTGAAATCAATAAAAATATATTTAAGAAGAGAAGAAATTGAACTAAGCCCTGAGTAATGACTTAGTACCAAGGCAACTTGACCCCTTACAATGAAGTGGTATTTGTCAAACTTAAGTGATAAAATGATAGAAAAAAAATGGTTTGGCCTCTCAAGAGTTGACCTACAATATTTTTAAAAAACATTTATTGTTGAAAGTATTATATATGTCCCCTTTTTTCTCTCATTGATCCCTTATAGCATGCTGCCACCCTCAACCCAGGCCTCCGACACCCTATTGCTTATGTCCATGGGTTATGCATAGATGCATACAAGTTCTTTGGTTGATCTCTTCCCACCTACCCATTCACTCTTGCCTTCCCTCTGAGATTCGAAAGTCTGTCCCATGCTTCTGTGTCTCTGGATCTATTTTGCTCATTAGATTCCATGTATGAGTGAAATCATGTGATACTTGTCTTTCTCTGAGAGGCTTACTTCACTTAGCATAATATTCTCCAGGTCCTTCCATGCTGTCTCAAAGGGCAAGAGATTCTTCTTTTTTACTGCTGCATAGTATTCCATGGAATAAATGTGCCATGGCTTTTTTACCCACTCATCTACTGATGGGCACTTGGGCTGTTTCCAGATTTTAGCTATTGTAAACTGTGCTATGAACATAGGGGTGCATACATTCTCTGATTGGTGTTTCAAGTTTCTTATTATATATTTCCAGAAGTGGGATCACTGGGTCAAATGGCAGTTCCATATTTACTTTTTTGAGGAAACTCCATACTATTTTCCCTAATGGCTGCACCAGTCTGCATTCCCACCGGTAGTGCACTAGGGTGCCCTTTTCTCCACATCCTCACCAGCACTTGTCATTTGTTGATTTATGGATGATAGCCATTCTGACAGGTATGAGGTGATACATCATTGTTATTTTAATTTGCATCTCTCTGAAGATTAGTGATTTTGAACAATTTTTTCATATGTCTCTTGGCCACCTGTACAACCACTTTGGAGAAATGTCTATTTAGGTCCTTTGCCCATTTTTAATTGGATTGTTTGACCTACAGTATTTTTTATTCTAATGATATTTTGTAATGTGCATACACAACACTAGGTATAAAATCCATATGTCTTCATTCCATTATAAAGTCAAAACAAATTTACAAAATAAATATGATCAAAGTTACAATACCAATGGATTTCAAATTAGCCACATTTCATTTAGTGTAATGGGTGAAGTTGTTCTCCTGAAACCAAATTGCTAATGTTGCTGATGTTGCATCTTCTGTTTCTCTGGCTTATCATATTAATATGTGCAAAGTAATATACCTAAAAATGAAATAGTACAAAAGATCATAAAATGAAAAACTGCAGTTGCCTACCTTGGAAGAAACTACTGTATTTGATTTTGCTTCTCTAATGGGTACCACTTTATTTCTCAATAATTTGCATATACTGGTATTTTTTATTTATGCATCCATCTTAAGCATTTTATATCAATTTCCTGATTTTTAGGTGTACACTTAACCCACTTATCTACTCCTCACTTTTTCTCTACATTCCACCCAAGAGAGTGAAAAGAATGGTCACTTCTACAACATTAAATTGCATTTTAAATCTCCATGTCTGGAACTATCAAACATAGGCTCTTTTTATTTTCTTTTATTTTTTAACATTATTAAATATTTTATTTTTAATTTTTTCTTTATTGATTAAGGTATTATATATGTGTCCTCATCCCCACATTACCCCCCATCCCCTCCACTCATGCCCTCACCTCCCCTGGTGTCTGTGTCCATTGGTTAGGCTTATATGCATGCATATAAGTCCTTTGGTTGATCTCTCCCCCTTACCCCCACCCTCCCCTACCTTCCCTCTGAGGTCTGACAGTCTGATTGATGCTTCTCTGACTCTGGATCTGTTTTTGTTCATCAGTTTATGTTGTTCATTATATTCCACAAATGAGTGAGATCATGTGATATTTATCTTTCTCTGACTGGCTTATTTCACTTAGCATAATGCTCTCTAGTTCCATCCATGCTGTTGCAAATGGTAAGAATTCCTTCTTTTTTACCGCAGTATAGTATTCCATTGTATAAATGTACCACTGTTGTTTTTTTAAATATATTTTATTGATTTTTTACAGAGAGGAAGGGAGAGAGATAGAGTTAGAAACATCAATGAGAGAGAAACATCGATCAGCTGCCTCCTGCATACCCCCCACTGGGGATGTGCCTGCAACCAAGGTACATCATGCCCTTGACCGGAATCGAACCTGGGACCCTTGAGTCTGCAGGCTGATGCTCTATCCACTGAGCAAAACCAGCTAGGGCTGTACCATTGTTTTTTAATCCACTCATCTGCTGATGGTCATGTAGACTGTTCCCAAATCTTAACTATTGTAAATTGTGCTGCTATGAACATAGGGGTGCATATATCCTTTCTGATTTGGTGTTTCTAGTTTCTTGGGATATATTCTTACAAGTGGGATTACTGGGTCAAATGGGAGTTCCATTTTTAGTTTTGTGTTTTTTTGTTTTTTTTTAGGAAACTCCATACTGTTCTCCACAGTGGCTGCACCAGTCTGCACTCCCACCAGCAGTGCACGAGTGTCCCTTGTTCTCCGCATCCTCTCCAGCACTTGTCGTTTGTTGATTTGTTGATGACAGCCATTCTGACAGGTGTGAGATGGTACTGCATTGTCAAACATAGGCTCTTTCTATTTTCTCTCATTTTTTTAGATGAGGACAGTAATATCCCACCCTTCCTTCTATGTCTCCTCCAACTTTTTAGCTCCCAACTGTTGTCAGTTATATCTTTTTGGATGATAACATTTATATCCTGAGTTGAAACCATAGTTAAGATCTTGTGATTTGTCTATAGACTGATTCTAAAGTTTAAAAACCTATAACATTAGTTTGACCAACTATTGTTCACCCTAAAAGCAAATGTTCTCTGGAGGCAGACTGCCAGGGGCAGACTTAAAATGTCACCTTCATTTGTACTATCAGTGTAACCTTGGGTGAGTAAGCTCACTGTGCTTTCATTACCTCACATGAAAAGTAGTGAATAATAATTTACCTACCTCATAGGGTTGTTATGAGTATTTAAGCAAACTACTACATATAGTAACTCAATAAATATTAGCTTTTATTATAAGACTAGAGCCCTGGTGCATGGATTTGTGCACATCAAAAGGAAATTAATTAGAAGGTGGCCAGCGGGGCAGGACTGGGCGAGATGAGCTGGACACACCCTGCAGCCAATCTCCCACAGTCCCTCCCCTGCCAGCCACATCTGGGGCGGCGCTGGGGCTCAAAGGACATCTGCGGAGTAAACAGGGTCCCTCTGGCAGGTGGGGTCCCTCAGCCTGGCCTGCGAGGATTGGGCCAAAACTGGCAGTCTGACATCCCCCAGGGGTCCCAGAATGCAAAAGGGCACCCTGTAAAATTGCTGTCGCTCAGCAGCTCCTGCATTGAGCATTTACCCCCTGGTGGTCAGTGCACATCATAGTTACTGGCCGGTTGACTGGTCATTTAGGCATATATATATATATATACAGTTCCCTCCCATGGCTTTCAGAGGAGAATATCCCTAGAGTCATGTTCAAATCAATTATATTCTTTTATATATTTGACTAAATGACCTTTGCCTCATTCTATATTACCTCCAAATTGTTAATGTTGTCTCTTCTGCTGATTTCCTTTATATCTGGAAACTTTACTCTTAGATTCCTCCATCTTCTTGTGTCCTTCCTCCTATGGTTGAGCAGAATGTTCTCTAAGTAGGCTCATAGCTTCGTGAGCTCAGATGTCCCTGCCCCATCACCACATAATTCCTTTTTCCATCTCTTCTTTTTTAAGTTCTTATTTTCTCTGTCCCTTCTTTTTTATCTCTTGGCTTATTTTATCACTTTTTCATCTAATACACACCTCTCCACTCCCACCCACTCTGGCATGTCATATATACAAACAATTTTGGCTAACAGTCATAAGCAGTGACTTTATTGATTAATTGGTTGATTATAAATAGTTTCTGGTTCTAAGAATAACTTGTTTTGTCGTGCTTTTTTTCAAAAACTTATATAATTGGTTCTATTTCACCATTTTTTAAAATAAAATATATTCTCAAGTATCTTATCAAGAAAAACACGCATGGGTGCCACACTTTCTTGCATGTCTGAAAATCTTTATTCTGCTCTCCTACTGGTTCAATATTTTCTCTAATTATGGAATTTTAGGTTACAATAACTTTCCCTCTGAATTTTGAAATCCTTGCTTTAACAGCTTTTGGTATAACGCCCATTTGTCCCAGTGTGCCTAGGATAGTCATGGTTTATACCTTTTATCCCAAACACTGATCCATATGTTCCAGGTCAGATTTCCTGGATTAGATAATATCTAAACTAATAAAAGCGAAATATTAAAATTAACCATTTCTCCGAGACAGGGTAAGCCACGCCCACCAGCCAATCAGAGCGGCTGTATGCAAATTAGCCCAGCAAACATGGCGGCCGCCACTCCCGGACCTGAGTAAACAGCCCTTTCCATTGCGGCAGCAGCGAAAGTGAAGCTGCGCCCCTCA